>KN474237.1:22924-37538 GCA_000787095.1 Periophthalmodon schlosseri | reverse complement strand
CAGACATGCATGACTCAATTAAAACATAACTCTGAGTAAGGCATTGATGAGGGAGAAATTATAGCATGCTAAAAGCTCATAAAAGTTGATTTTACATTAAAATGACCCCTTTAAATACAACAAACTCAATATTAAATGCATGTTGTACAGCCTAAAACTTATTTTAAGTTAAGTGTAGTGCTATTATAGAGTAATATGGCTTTTACGTTTTTTTCTTAAAAGCATTAGATTGAAACAAAGGTCATTAAAATAGATAGATTTTATAAATTAAGAGCAGTGTCTTCAAAATGGGCCACTTGCTAATTATCCAGTAATAGTAGTATGTCTGCATGTGGTTATTTAATGGGTGATTAGCCGAGATAAGAAACTAATAAACACAGTACCACAACACCGGGTCCTATTACATTGCAGTCTACAAATGTATCGAGGAATAAAACATGTGAATAGAAAAACACCATGAGGGAGTAGATCACCACCACACGCAGAGAGGCACAGACAGAGCAGGCCTGTGAAAAGTACAAGGGCCAAACTGCAGGGCTGCATATGCACGTGTGTGTGAGCCGGCGGCTCAACTCTTCATGAGGCTGCAGCAGATCAAAGGACATGCATCATTTTGGGCATGTGCACTGCAAATCACCCCTGCTAGCCCCCGCCCCCCACCCCACCATAACACAACACAATAACCAACACATCTGCAGTCGTCAGCGGCTGATGTGGACAGACACCAGCAGGAAATGGATTTGGAAACCTCCTCCAGCGTTCTGTCACATTCCTTTGCACTTGGGTTCTGACAAACAAGTCGCATCAATGTACTGCACTGACCACCACCCGGAGAGAGAGAGAGAAACAGAGAGAGAGCGTTTGCTTCCTGTTTCTCTCCCTCACTAATGTTTGACTGGTGCCGGAAAAGTGGGTGGAGCTGAATGTTGTTATTGTTTTTGTTGTGCCCTTGAGCACACGTCAACTTGAAGAAATTAGTGTCCTGCCAAGTAAAACATAATGATTTATTTGAAAGAAGTGGGTGAGATGAAGAAAGTCCATCCAGAGTCAAACTCCCGTTTATGGTTTGCAAATGTGTTAGGCTACAAGCGTTTATTAAAATATTTATGAATGACCATCTATGATTAAAGTAATATGACTTTAAAAAATGTGACAAACTGTTACTTTAAGCATCATCCTCTGGTTTAAAACAGTGATGTTTCTGTGTGTTAGGAACAAAACATAGTTAAATGGCAGCTCTTTGCGAAGTGCAGCAGTCCATAGCCCCTCCCACCACACACACCATCATCTCCATACTACTTCTCTGCCATTGTAAAGCAATGCTAATATTTGCCCGGCTCACTTCTAATACACATCAGCATCAGAAGTGTGTTTTTACTGTGGTGTTAGATGCCAGAAAAAACATTTGCTTCCCTCGGCACTCCCCCACTTCTTCTAAAGACCCACCCCGAGTCTCTCCAGACATACACAGTGATAGATAAATGGTGAGTGGATTTACTTAGCAAATTGTTAAGCCGCCTAAAATGACAAGACTTGTGTGGAAAAGATATATGTAAATAGTTGGCTGGTAGAAAATTATTTTCCGTGATAGTCCACCATTAGGCTGGTGCTTTTCAGCGTAGATGGTGTTATTAAGGGAACCCAACACGGCAGCAGAGTCACATACCCAAGCAGACTGCGTTCCTCCATAGCATACAATACATGCTTTAAAATGTGGTGCTTAGCTTCTCATTTTCCTTTGGCTCATGAAACATTGTGACTTTGTGGGGGAAAGACCCATTAAGGTACATCTTCAAAGCAAACATTACAGTGTCATCACACCACTTCAGACCTCCCCTCAATATCAAAGCCAGAAGAGCTGTCACAAGCCTATATTAATCAATTTCAAACTGAACTGAAAATTGTTTCCCACTCTCCACCCATAACAGCTCTGATTGAGAGCAATGGCAAAACCTCTGCAAAAGAATTCACCTCTGAAACTACGAGAAAGGAGAGAGGCATGAGGAGGAGAAGAAGAGAAAGAAAGGAGAAAGAAAAAAGTCAGGCTCTAATTAGGAGTAATTACAGCCTTTTCATTTCCAACATGATGAAATAATTTGATTCTTTTTAAAGACGGGGGTCTGGTTTGCCTCAGCGCAGACAAAGCGCCCCTACGTCGAGAGTTGAGAGCTGTAGCAGGACAATGGCGGTCCTTCTGAGAGTGCCGCGTCACAGCGGCCCATAAATCATGCCAAAGGTAGTTTTCAGACACAGCTATTTGACTGTGCCTCGCTGATGGCCGCCATACAGGGGTGACCCACATTAGTAAGATAAAATAAATATGGGCAATGGCAGACTGGAGATGGAGGAGAAGTGACATACTAGAAGGAGAAAGGGGACATACGTCACCACAAAACACTTTGGCTTGAGACATACAGCACAGAGCATCGATAAAGCACCATGTTGTTTCAATTCACCCTGCACCCATGAAGTAAGTAACATATTTTATTTTGTTTCATCCTGGAACAACTACTCTTATAAAGATGGAAATAATCAGAAAGACTTTGTGGAACAGAGGAAGGTCTGAGAGATGTGGCTGTTTGAAAATGACGATGACGGAGTAAGCAGGAAAACGTTTCATCAGCAATAAGAGCAAAAGCAGGGAGGGTGCCATTAGTGAAGAATAGAGGGGAATGAGAGGAGAGGAAGGAGGATGCCGGGGCATAATTACAAGTAAAACACAGAGACATTTGCATAAGGAGTACAGGCTTGGAGTTTCTCGCTCTCTGAGGCATCCTCTCAGAGCAGCTCCCATTGGAAGAGTTAAGGTAAGAAACAACTCCAGTGAACTTGGACTCCTTTTCATCTTACTAAGGACACAGCACATTTAGGACTTTCGCAGCTTAAAAGGCCTCCTTAATCAACACCAACTCTTTCATGTGTTCGGCAATAAAGAAAAAATGTGTTTGCTAAACTGAGAATATCATGAGAATGTCTTGACTTCACTTGGCAATGTTGATTTGAATTCATTTATAAAGTTTGTTTAGGAGAGGGGCGCAGAACAAACAATGTTGTTGCGCTATGCTTGGGGAACAGGGCATTATTGATTAATTAATTTATGTCAAAGATCAGCCACAGGAAAATAATGTCTCAAGGAGAGGGAAATATATGTTAATGGTAATCAACTACAACATCTTTATGGCACTTCAACAAAGTATAATCAAAAATGACCATTTGTTTTTGAATGCTCTCTTAATAGAGTGTCCAAAATAATAATACACAAGATACACAAAAGTGTGTACATTATTACCATAGAGGCTGTATCAAAAGAAAAGAGCATTCCTGTGCGCTGCAGAGCAGACTAAAGTGCACCCAGAGGGAAGCAGACTGACAGGAGCATTTGGAGGCTGACTGAGCACAGGCAGAGAGGCCAAGTGAGGAAGTCGTACACCAGCATCCCTGCTCTGCATCAGCACCGCCAGCTTGGAGCAATCTCCTCCAGCTCCAGCTGTCAATCACGCGCTCAGGGCCCCTCTCAGGAACCCTCTCAGGAACCAAGGCTGGGGCCAGAGGGTGCCCCCATCACACTCCTGGAGGCCTGCGTCCACCACCAGAGGAGCTAGCGCAGAGACCCAAAATAAGCACACAGAGATAATAGCTGTTTGGATGTATGTTTCAAACACATCAAAATGTATACTCCATATAAACTTCTTTAGATAACCATAGACTCCTGTTCCACAGCCACACTTTTCCAGGCTGTTTCATTTGCTTGTGTTAATGTTATGTGTGAGGGATGTGCAGATGTGATATTCTGTCACCACATGTTAGACCTCCCAGCCTTTTTGCCACATTCTCTGCAGGTGCTAGTCAAAACCTTGAATCGTGTGATAGAAAAGTGCTCTATGAAAAGTGATTTTGCCTACGAGATGATGTTTGATTTTTGTCAAGGCACTATGCCCCCATCTACAAGCTTCACATTTAGTTCCCTGTATGTGTGCTGGTATGTCTATGCGGATCTGTGTCCGATTTCAAGAGAACCGGAAAATAAAAACAACACAGATGATGGAGGTCAGAGCCCCCTTTCATGCTTACAATCATAACGGAGGCCCCATTGGGCGTGTAAAGCCAAGCTGAGCATCTGTCTGTCTCTTCTCTCTCTTCCAAACGGTGCACACACACATTGCACTAGATATAGACATAACTACCCGGGCAGGCAGACCTCCCTTCCTTCCTTGCCTCTGCGTCCACCTGGCCGTTTGATGATGCCTCACTCGCTCATGACAACGCATCGATTTTACTTCGAGACAGCGTGTAAGCCGTCCGCCTGGAGGAATCCATTAGGGCCAAACAGTTCTCATCCTCCCCGTGAGTGACAGCCGTGACAGCCCCCCACCCCCAATTGGCTCATTGCAGACTGACAGCTCTGCACTCAAGACGGGCCTTTTTCACAGCACCTCTAATAGTTTAAAACGCTTACCATTACCGGGCGGGCACAGACACACAGGGCCACACAGCACTGGACGCCTGCTAAGGGTAAGGTGTTTTGGCAGGCCGGCCTGAAGTGAGTGCCACACCTTCTCTTTTATGGAAGCTCACAACCAAAGTGTCCATTCCCTATCATTTACTAACTGCAGCTTTCTGGTCAGAACAGAAATCCTTGATTTTACGGTCAACCTGAAGTTGTCCCATAAAAATAAATGATGGACAAAAACACTGTTATTCAGAATCCCCTGTTATATGACAGTTGAAATACTGACATGTTTACTTGTTATACTACAGTAAAAAACTTATTTTATCTACACAAATATGGTCAGATTAAGTAATGTATAAGACGTTGATTGAACTGTAGGAGATTATTAATCAGAATATTTGTATTGAAATCAAAGTCAAAGTAAAAAAGTTGCATACTGCATAAGTGTTTATAGCGTCTATAGCCGTACAGAACGCATGTTCTCCATCTCAGCAACTATTCAGGAAGAAAAAGCATGACCTCACATAGAAATGACCCTGGGAGGAAATTCAAGTGTCAGACACAGAGAGAAATATGCCCGAAAAGAGTGGAAACAGGAGGGGGAACACTGAACAAGTACTGTATGATTAATTAGCTAATAATTAAGTCACGGGGTAATATGCATTTTTCAATTAATTAAACCTTGCCTTGCACCATAAATCAAGCGAAACTGTCATTGTTTCATAATTTAAATATATACATTTCTAAGCAATAATTCTATTGATTGCTTAACTGCAGGGCTCATCAGGGAGGAGAGCCATGACACGTGTGTGGCAGGCATCGACTCAGTCCAGTGCCCCAAAACCTTTGACGGGCCCAGACTCTGAAACAGCCAAGGTGCTGGAGGCCGTGAGCAGTCACTCTCCACATCACACCACCCACTTCTGCACCAGTGCCATCTATGGAAATATTTATGCAGCACTTGGACTCAAGTCAGTGTGCATATTTTATTAAAGATATTTATTTCTGCTTTACAGATACAGTTTATCATCAAGTGACAGTCAATCATGAAAACACTAGGCCTATTCAAGCAAAGTGACATAATATCTCTGTTTGCTTTCATAGCCCACAAAGGAAATTCATTACCTCACATTTGCAAATGCACAAGCCAATAGATGCAATCATTATCCAAAATATATAGTTTGTCATCGATGCCAAATGATGGTATATTTTTCTTCCCAATGGTTCAGGCGTTAATTTGCTGAAACATGATGTTGTAAAATGACAAAAACAAAGACACACACATGCATATACATTTGCAGAGCAGTGTGACACCCAGACGTATAATGAACAATATGAACCACTGCCATCATTATCCAACACAATGTATTTGTTATCACCGCTCCCATAATGAAGTGTCTGTTTGATGGCTGCAACAAAGTCCTATTGCTCAATTGCTTATCATAAAATGACATCGATATATATCCACGTGGACACACAGGCAACCTTATGCTAATAAATGCAACGGAATATGGAAACTTACAATTTTGGTGCAATTAATCATAAGAACGGCTGGAGTGAGCAGACCAAACCCCAACACTGTATTTTTCTATAGCTCTCAATGGGCCTTTTGTCTTCGGATTTTATGTTGCTGATTTATTATTTTCAGACAATAGAATTATTACAGAATAAAATGAGTATATATAGTCAATTCACTAAGTTGAATTTAAAATAATCATAATTAAAGTCAAGCACGCGCACAAGTTGCCACTAAATCTTCACTTTTCTATGCGTCTACATTTTTTTTTTTTTTTTGAAAGAACTTGGTCTTGTCATAACCACTATGCCCTTGGCTAGCATACTAATTTGGCCTTGGGTTGGAATAAATTACCGCTCAGATTAGCAGGAAGGATGAAGAGGAGGTTTTATTTTTAGAAATTAGAATATTTGTTACATTATTAAAAAGGGGAACATCCTTTCGATTCCTTTCGTCTCTTTTTTTTCCTTTTGCCCCATCTTCCAACGGAGATAGTCCCCAAACTGCCTACCTGTGTAGAAACTGTGTAGAGAACTAGACATGAATGTGGCTTAGGGACATAAAAGCAGCTTGCCTTTAGTAGTCCCTGTTCTGCATGCTACACAAACTTCAGAGTCACTGCTACAGCACATTTCTGTCACCCTACAAGCAAATGCTGCTTTAATAATCAGACATTTCACTCTGGCCACTAAAAACCTCACTTTAGGGTTAATTGTCGGGACAATGTGGCAAAAAAAATATGTTTTTGTCTTCTTCATATTGATCAGTGGATCAATTTAATTTTTATTGTTCAAAAACAAAATAAAAAATAAGTTAGTATTGATTTCATGAACATATAAACAATACAGACTTTAATCAGTGTCATTCAGTTCCAAACCAATCCTCTGTCTTTTGAATGTGTACCTCTCTATTAAAAAGACCTAAGCATATCATTGATGAATAGACATGGCTAAATCACAATCTTCAAAATGCAATAAATTGCCCAACCCTAGGGTTAATAGATGTATGTGTAGAGAGTGGTCCTATATTACAAAACATATGATGGGGGACAACAGTGCAGAACATGAGAACATGTTAGGTGATTTGAAAACAGTTCAAACTAAACTAGATCTGCATTAATGATCGTATCTTATTTTAGCAAATACCATTATTGGGCATAGGGCAATGACCATACCATAATTGCTAGTTTATTGCAAGTACACATTACATTTGCCATTGTTGTTGCTACAATGCAAATTCAATAGAATGTGCATTCCAATTAAATCTTCAATATACAAATCATCAGGTTTTACTTAAACAACAAGTCTTTAGGATTTGACAGCATATGTATACCGTAAGTAACTGCTCTATGCATCACTGCAAAGTTATTCAAATGGAAAGAGAAAACTTCACTTCACTAATGCTGTTTTCTCAAATGATTTTATGACAAGGGAGCCAAGAGGCCATAACAGAATTAGTCCACTGTGCCTGAATCCACTTACCTGAAAATTGACCACCCACTGATTCCATTTTAATCACAACAGACCCTTTTAATTATTCCCGTAATTAGTAAAATATATGTGCCTTCACTTCTTATCGATCATTTTGTCTGTACAGTTAGTGATGCAGAGGTCTGAGTATTGACTAACACCCCGTTTGCCCACACACACAAGTGTCCAGAAGGTGTAATGACTTCAGTCCAGCTCTAAGTGAGGACTTTAAGAACGGCTCAAAACAAAAGTCAAATGAACTGAGTTCCACACACACACACACACACACTCACACACACACACATACGCACATACACATGCACACACCTACCCCATAGCCGTGTCCCCGCCCCCTGAGGCCTTTAATATCTCTCTGTGCAACACACTGCCTGCGGGAGGCGACAAAGTGTCGGTGGTAGCGGGGGGGGTCTGTGCATGTGTGATTGGTTAGTCTGATGCGGGGCTGTTTAGTCTGATGATGGGCCCTGAAGAGGACAGTTGACCAGCAGAGCAGAAGAAGCTGCAGAGTTGAATAAGTCTTGCGTCCCTCACGTCACGTCAGAAGGCATTGGGCGGCAGCAAGACGCCCGCTCTAAGTGTTGTGACGCCTAATTACCACCAGCACCCGGCAGCACCCGCGGCAAGCTCGGACCCACAACGTCCCTTTGTAGTTTCAGACACACACGGGGTAAAGAGGGGGAGGGAGGGAGAGACGGCTGAGTGATGCCAAAAGGGCTATGTGGTAGGGCTGCATGATTTTGAAAAAAAAATATATGTAATTGCGATTTTTCTGAAGTATTGGGATTAGATTTGCGATTAATGTTTAAAAAGTAGAATTTAGTTCAGAGTGCACATTATAAAGAACTCTTTGAGAGAAGACTGAAAAATGGACTGCTAAACTAATACTGTGCATTTCAGAACATGTTTGTAGAGGGCTTAAAACTTACGGGTTAGCACGATATTTTGTTGTTTAGAGAGGACATTCTATTACCTAAATAACTGCAGTCGATTTGATAATTGTGCCTATTTCAATTTGATTTTGAATTTTTAACTAACTTGTCTCTCTTGCCTGTGTACTCAGCGTTGCATATATTAGCCTCCCATCTTCATAAACTGTGAGAATTAAAAACTTGCAATAACAATTAAATTATGAAAATCTAAATAAAAATTCCTGAGAATAAATATGTTTCAATAGGAACATAACAGTCTTTGCATGGCAGAGAAAGCGTGGTCAGGGTGCATTATAGCCAAATGACATGTTTTGCTCAAAGGAACATTTTTGCTAAACCAGTCCTGTGCTATTAGCTGTACAGCAAATACGATTTCACGGCATCCATTGAGTCTTTCAGCAGAAATTTGTGTTGAGCTGTTCATGTAGGCTGCAGCCTGAGAAGCAGCGAGGCCATCACACTTTGGTCCATCTCATTTAGAGCGGGCACACTTAACAGTCTCTCTTTCTCACACACACATACGGTCGTGTGGAGGGGAGGGGGCAGCAACAGTGCGGGTATTCCCTGGCACGCTAATCGCCATGACAGAAATAAAATAAAGAGAGTCGGACTCCGTCAAAACATGTATGGCCCCTTAAACAGAGAGCTAATAAAAGAGCTAAAGCGGCTTGTCCTCTCGCTGAGTCTGCCTGATCACACACACAACAGTCACATTATCTTAATTCAGGGGATTCTTTTAAGTGTCTCCTTAAACAACAGAGAGTCTGCTGCTCGGGAAAGACAAATGAGTTTACCAGTTTTAGCAGGGGTAAGTGCCTAAATCCAGCACCATCGATTCCTATCTAGGTTATTACGAGGCTATGAGCTGCCAGTGTGAGCTGCGCTGGGTCGAAAAGGCTTAAAATATTAGAGGGTAAAGTGGAAGGGGAGAAGCAACTCCGTCCTCTGCACTGGTCAATACCTGCAGGCGCCACAGGGAGGGCATTCACACATGTAAACTCTGAGCAGTGACAGAGCTGACCACCCCCACCATAAAGCAGCACACACACACGTATGGACATGGTTTGGTAAAGAGATGCCTTCAGAACCAACACCTCCGGCCTCCACATGGGACATTGATTTTTCTCTCCTCCTTGTCTCTTGGCAGGGAGGAGCTGGACAGGTTTTTAACCTAACACTCTAACCTAAGTGTTAATGCACAACCAGACATCATGTCCATTGATCCAGCTGTGCCGTCGCCAGAGTGTCTTTAAATGTGTGAGCGGGGGGTGGGCTACACGGATTTGATGTTATACCAAACTAAGGGTGATAACCATTTACTGCTATGCAATGCTAATTTTATGACATCAGCGTTTATCTTTTTTAATAATAAAAAATACTTAATGGTTTTGTTTCATAAAATTCAGAGCTCAAAAGTTAAACTTCCACAACCACAACAAAAAATTATTTAGCTTCAGCAAAAAGTTTATCCTAATATAAACTACCTGTGTTTGGAATTAGACAAAGAAGGCAGCAGCCCTCCGGTGCAGCACATCCTGTCTGCTAATTATTGCTCAAAAAATAAAATAATAAGGATTAATAATACATTAAACACAAGCAGGAGAAAAAAACCCAGCCATAAAACATATGTATTTTTAATATGAATCTCACTGAATCAATACCCTCAATTAGCAACAGCAAGTAAATTGCCAGGCGAGGCGTAATTACTCGAAGGTCAGTAGGTATTATTCACAGTCACTTTAGTTTACCACATTAGTACGAGACAGGACGTTGGGCTAAAATTATAAATTCCATTCCCATATCTGTCCTTTTCTGATTTAGATGGATGAAGAATAATTAACTCCTAATTATTCACATCACTTAAGGCACTTTCTGGATCCACAAAAGAGATGCGGCCGTCTCTGTCAGCCCACTTCATCTCTATCATTTGAGCGATCAGACAACTTGACCAATGACAAAGTGAAACAAAAGAGCGCTGGCTGCCTGTCTGGGTCTGCCCCCCTCCAGCTCCGATCTGTTCTACCTCAGAGGGTCTTAAAGAAGCACGCTTCCTTTAAATTCACCCATATGCTAATTTTAAGATGTGATTTGCATTTTAAAGTATTTAACTCCCCATATTTATTGGGCTCTGAGGCCTTGCTGATCATTGATTTATGTGCTTCCGGCAATCATATTTCCATATTTTGTGTGCTTTTTAACGACAGTAATAATTCAAATATGCAAAAAGTTGTTCTTTGAACGATATCTTTAATTATATCCTCAAAGCATCATTCCTTTCTGCTTTTTTACATAGACCTGAGATTGTCTTTGAGTAAAAAGCTGAGGAATCACAAATTGGATTGGGAAGAGAACACTGACAATGCAAACTCTATGGTCAGTTACCTTATGCAAAAGGAAACTTCTTAGCATGTTTCCCTGTATCTCGGAGTCACAAACAGACTGGGGGTGCTCTGCGGTACACTAACCCGAGTGACCTTGTCCCCTAAGCCTTTTATTAATGTTGACATTCTTTCAGCACAAATACTGTCTCAGATTGTGAAATTCCTCTTGTATACTAAGACCAAAACCAAAGGAAAAAAAATGTCACTCATAAAAAACAAGCAAACCTTCCCCCTCTGTTTTGCCTCTAACTCCCAAACTTTCTGTGTCACCTCTCCTTATTAGAGTTGTCAGAGTCGCCGCACGCTCTTATGAAAGGCATCAGGCAGCGCATGATTAAAAGTGGCGGGTTCCCACCACCGTTTGGCCTATCAGCATCAGCGAGCAGCCGTCAAACAGGTCCGCTGCTCCTCGCTCATATCCCCTTTGTCACCTCAGCATGGCGTAGAAACTTTTACAATAATTGCTCACTCATACACAAGCGAAGGCTGACTAATACATTACATTAGTGGTGTTTGGAGGAAGAGGAGCTGTGTCATTATCTTGTTCGCTCAGTAAGCTACACACAGGATGGAGACAATATGGAAATATAGAATTGTATCATAGAACAGAACCCCTGTTCTATGATAAACCCCTGTTTTTCCAGGGAACCAAATGCAACAAAAGCATGTGATTTAATTAATAAACAAGCAACTTCAATGTTTCTGCTACGCCACATATTATTGAAATGTGCGCATGGTTTAAAGGCAGAAAATAACGCAGGCACAGCACAGGCTGGACTCAATGTGTGTCATGCATTTACTTCCAAAGCTATTCCCTTTTACATGCAAACATAAACTGTACAGACTAATGTCATTATATCCCTTACCATTACCATTTACACTTTATACAAACTACTTAAATGGAGTTTTCTAAATATATAAATAATTGTTTGCAAATATTATGGTGTAATCATTTTCTAATTTCTATTCTAATTTGTATCTTTAAATACGACTGCAGAGGGCCATGGTTTTACAACACTGCGCTGTTAAACGCAGGGATGTAGTGAGAGTTCAGAACAAGCCAAACACATTAACACTGAGGCCCTGGAGGACGCGCTTCACCACCATGTTTAACTATGGCTGCTACTGAGTCCTGCGCCGACTGCATGCAACATATGTTACAGCCCCCAGCCCCCGAGACGCCGGCACACCACCCCGCACTCTGCAATTAAGCTCCAAGCCCCGCTCCCCTCTCTGCACTGGCTTCAAAATGATCCAAATACAGATCAAGTTAATACATTTAATTGATTTAATGTGATGGTTATGTTTGTGGCTTACACACAGACACATATGCACCAGGCCACTTTAGTAAGTTGTAAGAGATTACAGAGGGCTTAAAACCGATTCTGTAACATTTCAAAATAAATGGAAATAAATATATGGAACTGATAAATCCAAATACACACTTGTCTACAGAGCCATATACAAGTACACAGGAAAAAACACTCAATGAGGAAGCTGAGGGACAATCAATTCACTAAGCAAAAAAAAGTTAAATGATAAAATCATTGCTGTTTTATGAAGTAACAGGTAACAAGTCTCCAGTTGTACTAAAGATACATTTTTCACTTTTTTTCATTTAGGATGAGGCAAATCAATTAGACTGTAGTGGAATGGCTGATGTGGCGTGTAGGACTGGGAAACAGTGTTAAACTCTTCCCTCTCTCTCCACAAAGGTTATCGCGTTGTATCTTATTGCCTTTACCTGCTCCTATTCACTGTGAACATGCACTGATTTGAATAAGCGCCGCTCCAGAGGCTTCTTATCAGATCCCAGACGGGTGTGCCAACACAGCAGTATCAGGTACAAACCATCTCTCTTCACCGCCCCAAAATAAATAAATAAATAAAAATAAAGAGGTTAGAAGAGAAGAAAGAGTAAAAGGAGTTGGAGCATCTGGGAAGTGTTCCCTGATAACACAATTGAATCACGTCCGGTGATGTATGCAAAAGTGGTCTAGAAGAGAAAAGCAGCAATCTTTTGTGAAAACATTTTATAATCTGTATAATCAATTTCTTTTTTCTTTTGGTCAATTATATTGAACTGATCTACACCAATTTGTACTATGTATAAATCACCTATAATGTACAGAATGTAAAAGAAAAAACTGAAGATTAGGAAGGAAAACAATCAGTTTGTATTAAAAACACATTTTAAATATTTCTGCTTCTAGAAGCAATAAAAAGGATTTTATTACATTAATGGGTTGCACTTTTTTCATGCCGTACAAACAAACCAGGAAAGCTATTCCCTACAGACACACTGGCCTCCAGATTTCTGTTGCTGTTTGCTTTTGCTCTATGAGGGTTAACACTGCAGCTTAGGAGAGCATCAGTCAGAGAGGTTAGCGAGCGTGGTAGCAACATGACCTCAGAAAATGTATCCTCCTCGGGTAGGTTAAACAGAAAAACACATGCAAATAAACACGCACTCAGGCCATGCTGGCTCCCCGGCTCCTCTTAACAGGCTAACCTGCTCTTCATTAGGCTGCTGTGGGGACTTATCACTGGGTAGTCTTTGTCCTTGCTGTAATTGCCCTCTCGGCATGTCAGCCCAGGCTTCAGCCTCCTCGCCACAGCCCCACACCCAGCCTCGGCCCCCTGTGACAGGCCTGGTGCCACGGCGAGCGCAGCCTCTCCTGAGACCTGCTGATCGGCCCCTGAGGTCCGCCACGATAGAGAGCCTTGTCCTAGTTAAAGCAGCTCCAGCAGGGACACCCCACTCACAGTGTGCCCAGCACAAGCCCAGCCTCCAAGTCAGCTCATTTCAAAGTGTAAAAAGACCCACCGCGAAAGTCCACCAGCACAAAGTGAAAGAAAATATTTTTATTGTGGGTATTTAATTAATTAACAATAATCAAGCCCATTGTATTTGCAACAAATACAATTTACAACTGAACCTTTCGTCTTATTAATATGTACCAGTGCTACTGATAAAAATATTTCATGTTGAAAACAACTTTATCAATAGGAACACAATTTATTGATTAAAATAATAATATACTAAAGTAGGTGCAAAGAAAAGCGTACCTACTTTTCATTCATAGGAGATGGCCAAAGATACCACACATCAGGCAGTCATATTTACAAATGAAACGTGCAACGGCGGGTTTTCAAACAAGTTGTATGGCGCCATCTACTGGTCAGTAAAAATACCACAACAGGAGTTGGTAACATACATCTGTTTGTTTGAGCAAAAACATAAAGTCAAAGTAACAAATTAGTTTCTGGTTCTTCTTGAAGCTGAGTACCTAATAAAAGTTCAAGTAATCAGATTCTGCTGTGGGGGCAAACCAAGGCAGCGGGCAGGCTTTGAAATGACCATTAAAGTGGGCAGAGTGAACCCCTAATTTGAAATTTAACTGTAATAGACATGGAGCTATCAGTGCTGCTGCATGACCTCTGTTTGTTTTGCTGAATAAACAGAATAAATGAATAAATGCTTCCTCTTCACATGCGCACTCCTCATCATGCTCCACTCCTTTTCCTGAGGGTACTAAACGTGTCAGCGTTTTTACGGGCGGCTGCGAGGGCTCAGCGACTGAAGGGTTAACTTGGTGCAGCTTTAGGAGTGAACAAATAAAGCACAGCTGACAATGGGGTCCTGTCCTCTTTGGCCACATGTCTGCTCCTCTTTCCCAAAGATCTGACACTTGTGGATGTCTGACTGGAGGGCATGCAAACTCCACTTCATTCTACTATGCTCACATTTTAGCCCCAGATGCCCTTGTCAAAAGATTTGCAACCATTTAGTGGCCAGCGTGCTGATGAGGAGATTTTAGTGGCAGGGGGCAAAACAGCGGGGGCCA
>KN474237.1:0-22914 GCA_000787095.1 Periophthalmodon schlosseri | reverse complement strand
GCAGCAGCAGCAACAGAGTCTGGCCACAACCTCTTCCTCCACTGAACCCAACCCGCGCCGCTCCAGGAAAACATTCATCTATAAAGTAATGTGATATACAGTGCGGCATTTTTATAACTTTGTTTCAGCACATCTGAAATGCAAACACATAAAGTGGACACAGCTCCTCTCTCATTAAACACACTGTTGTGCAAACATTAATACTGCTGGCCACTCGTGCATAAACAGAGCGAGCAGTGGCATTGTGCGGCGCTGCATACATCCAGAGATGGCACTGCAAAGCCTTGGGAGTGGTTCTGTGGAGGTTTATGCGTCCCGTGGGGCTGCAGACAGTGAGCAGTGGCTACAGCACACAGAGGATCCCAGTCAAGGACACGGCCAGCATCACTCACTCCACCATTATTCGCTCATATTTAACGCTGAGAGGCCTGGGCCTACCTGAGGGATTGTCGCTATACATGCAAAAGGAGGCAGGGTGATTTCTGGGCCCGACGGGTGTGCTGAACGTCGCGGAGCTAAAGGAGCTGCAGAACAAGAAAGAGAGGGAATGACGGAGCACGTTATATGTCAGCTCAGTGATACCAGCAGTTTTATGGACGAATATTTTTCCTCTTGTCAGAGCTGGATAAGGAATCACCATGAGGTTGGGGAGCATGAATATAGCCCTTGAGGGCCCAGTGTGGCTGCTGCTGTTTATGGTTGACTAGCAATCAGCCACCGATTCAGAGCCCACAAGTCCTCATCTATCCATGTCAGCAATTAATCAATTAAACGGGCAGCGGGCGAGAGGGGAATGGGCTAGGTGTGTTAAGACAATAGCCTATTAGGCTTGATGTAATTTCATCACTAATGTCAGCCATTTATCACAGCCTATTATCTATCTTCCTTAGACAATGGTCAATATCACTTCATAAATCTGAAAATCATTGAGATTGGATCATATTATGTCTGATTACTCTGACTCGATGATTGACTGCAGGAAAAAGTCCATACAGTCCACAAAAACGACAAGTACATGATAAAAAACGTAGGATCTGCCCCAAATGTTGCGGGATCAGACGGGATTTACATGGCTCGGGCAGGACCAGGCTGTCAGACCTAAACACCTCGGGTCCCAACCCACAGGGCTGGACAGAGCCGCCTGACTGAGTGTCCAGTAGACCCTCTATAAGCCTATAGGAAATGGCATGCTAACACAGCGTGTGTGCGTGCATCGCGTGTACGCGCATCGCAGGTGCGCACATCGCGTGTACGTGTATCGCGGGTTCGCACATCGCGTGTGCAAATGTGTGCGTATCTGGAGGACAGGTGAATGGAGTTGAGGAGGACGAGGGCTCTGACCAGCGTGGTTGGTCTGTGTGCGGCTGTGTGCGGCTGCGTGCATCTGCGTGCGGCTGCGTGCGTCTGTGCAGACAGGGACAAGTGTGGGAGGAGGGCTGCTTATGGTCCTGCTATGAGAGTGTGTGGGCCACACCACATGTGCTCCAAAAGTGAGAACACTCTCTGGCACACCAAATGATAAGACTTGTGCAACTAACTATATTTCTGGACACAAGCCATGGACAGCTGACAGTTTGAGAAAGTATCTCATAACTTTATAAAATGTCAACTGCTTTGTAGAGCACTGTGAATGTGACTCATTATTATCATGTTATTCAAAATATTACACTGATAATATGAATGCAACGTGAATCTTAAAGTTTAAGATATAGAATACACCAAGACCTCATTCGTGAACAAGTTCTGCCACTTCATGAGAATATAGCAAAAATCTGTCTCTTTGTATCATATCTACAGACCTAAGATGGACATCAGAAACTGGCGAGGGTCCAGTTTTGAACAGAAGGCCACTGCCTGCCTTTCTTAGCGGCCTGATGCTCCTAACAGCTCGAGGCAGACACAAAGAGCCTTTCCTCCAGCCTGGCCAACATTTGCCCAACACTCCCAGCAGGTACATCAGCTCAATTATGATGATGGCAATGACTGATTACATTTAACTTCTCCCCCCGCTCCCCCATAAGTCTGGCCATCACACAGACAGAGGCGCGACAGGGGAGGAGCGAGAGACAGTGATCAGCTACAGTGAGCTACAGCACTCCAGATGCCAGTCTGTGCGTCGGTATCAAACATCTTCGTGGCAGACGCGCCATGAAAATAATCTATACCTACAGGAAGTCAATTAAAAAGTGCCAGGGGAGATTAAGAGCACCGTGACAGCTTTTTGTCAGGCCACGGGTTTGTCTGGAGTCTGAGCCGTAAAAGGTGTGTGTGAATCAGGTGGCAGTGGCAGAGAGACGAGGCGGCCGACCAACACTCTTAAAAGCCCCCTTATGAATATTAAAGTGGCTTTTGGCAGGCGGCGGCAGCACCGCAAGTTTACAAAGCGCTGTAATGTGTCTGTTTGCGCTGGGTAAAGGTTCAATCCTGATATCAATTAAATCAAGGCTTGTCAGTGTGATGGCCTCTCAATGGAGGGACAGCACATTCCCCTCTCCACATCAGCCCAGCTTCGTGTCAACCATCCATCTCTCACTTCTCTCTCCTCCTCCTCCTCCTCCTTTCTCTCTCTGTCTCTCAAGCCGCTGATAACTCAACGTACAAATTACTCTCCCCTCCACCTTTAACTCCCTCTAAATCTTCCCCTTTTCCACTTTGCTGAGCCGGGGATATTTTATTCCTCCATCAAATATGCATCCCATTAATTAAGTTAAATTACTCCTGACTGCCAAATATCCGCTGCCCCGATGGGTGTCAACACGGAAATGCATGAC
Organism: Periophthalmodon schlosseri; assembly: GCA_000787095.1. Lineage (NCBI taxonomy): Eukaryota > Metazoa > Chordata > Actinopteri > Gobiiformes > Gobiidae > Periophthalmodon > Periophthalmodon schlosseri. The sequence goes on along the minus strand of KN474237.1, from coordinate 20,143 downwards.
TGTGAACCTGCAATGACACGGCCTCAACACTTAAACATGAGTTACGGCCTCTCCCTGCTCCGTCTATGGGGAGATTACCCGACACTTTGGGCTGCTGAAAGTGTAAGCTCTCCTCCACCCCCTCCACCTAGCTTTTTAATAAGTGCACAATGGATGACACTCGCACTTGTGACAATGAGAGGACTGATATTTTAATTACATCCCCTTATTTCATCTGCCTTCCTCTTCATCTTTTAATTGCTGTTGTTAATCACTCATTAACTTCTCCCCTAGCCGCGCCTATACATACGACATGATTAGCTCTATAGAATGGATTGTTCAGGCAACGTTAAGATAATTCTAGCTCGTTACATGTTACCTGCTGAAGGCATCTGAGAGATGAGGTTGACAAAAAGTGAATGAGTAAAAAAGTTTTCAGAGTTTAGTAGATCTTAGTAGACACGTTTCTCAGGAGTGGTATAACTTACTGAAAGCCTTTGTGCTGCGCTGGCTCCCTAGCCACAATTCTGTTCCTATATAGGCCCTTTATTTTGTTTTTGTTTGCATGTGATTAAAGGAAAATGCTTTGATTATGAACCCCCCAGGCCTCCTCTGAAGCCACAAAAGAATATGAGATTGTTATTAAAACCTAATAGGACTGATATGCTGACAAAGATTCCTCTCTTAGTGTTTGGCGCTCGGAGCGGTTGAGAAGCTCCATTTAAAACTAAGCTTTCTTCACCAGACTATGGTCTACACAAGCTGACTTTTATCTCCCTCAAGTACTGCTGCAGTGTCATTTGATACACAAATTTAATAGTAGTCTGACTCCTGTTCAGCATCCACATCCTTTTTGCTGAGTTTTAGGACTCTAAGCCAAACCGGACTAATGAAGTCATATGTTTCTTGTCGTCTCTTTAAAGGAGAGATGTCCGAGAGCATCTGAGAAGATAAAGTTTGACAAATCAGTTGTACACAAACTATAAAACAGCATAGCGGTAGATTTATATTGATATATTGATGGGACTTAGAATTGATTCCCCTCTCCTCCAGTTTTCCTCTCCCACCTTCTTTCTCTGAGTGTTTCTATTGCAAAAAACATTAATTTTACAAACATCAGCCCAAGGCTACTAAACACATCCAATCCATTATGCTGCGCTTTATCGTGTTATGGGGGGTAACGGGCTGTAAAGCTGTCGCGGTCATAAAGAGCGATCGCAGAGTGCCGAGTCCGACCCAAACGCCCAGCTCTCCTCCAAGTGGTCCACATCCTCGTTATCATCAGGGCCGCTCCACCACATACTTAACCTTTACAGACCAGCCTTTCTGCATTATTTTCACTATGACCTTTAGTGTTACTTATTTCATTTCCAATAATGGCACACTAAATTTAGTTAAATGCATCAGAGTGAAACGTGTTTATTTTGGTGAAGGGGACTGGACTGACTGACAAGGACCATGTTCCCGAGCAAAGGCAGTAAAAGTGTCCAAACCAGTAAACATTAAAACATCACCACCCTGCTGGGAAGAAAATGTTGGCTAAAAGGGCCAACTACGGGAAGCAAACAAAGGTATCAGAATAGGAATACTTCTATCATTATCCCAATAACAAAGACTTTATATCTGTATCTAAATCAAGTTAAATAAAACACTGTATTGTTGTTTGGTTTTTTTTACAAACTTTTTTTTTTACAAACAATTTTCTAGTCTTTTAATTTTTATTTTTTAATTCTATTAGCAGTCCCACATTTATAAAATGTTTGTGTTATTTAATTTCATCTGTTTTCAATATTGTGCTGCCCTTTTGCAGGAAGCCTTCATTTTAAATTGTAGAACATTCAAAAATGTATCTCCAACATTTCTACATTGCATTGTTGCAGTACAGACAATCCCTAAGCCTCTAAGTACCAGCACATCTTACACTAGTGCAGAGGGGGTAGGGAGGAAGGATCTTAGCAAAATCGCTAATGTACGTAATGATTAAGTGTAACTCAAATACAGAGTGTGTTGTTCGTAGGCCTGACAGGCAGTAATTTGGTGTATTATATTCTGCGGTTTTAATTGCACGCCACCAAAGTGTCGCTGTGACACGTTATGAAGCGATGATGTACAATTATTTCGGGGCGGCATGAGATCAGCGGAGTGACATTATAATCATCTTCATAGGGATCCTTCTCTTCATCTGCAACAACCATTAATGTTTAAATGGGAAGAAAAAAAACATAAAAATAGTTCGCAGGAAGTTCTAACCACAATCTGCTGGAGGATTATAGAGAATCATGTTGGGGGTGTGGACAGACAATAGAGGGGTAGCGAGTTAAGTGACGGCGTTCTGTGGATAAGCAGCAGAGCTAACATGCTGCTATGCTGTGTCAGTGGCAGGCCTCACACTACTCATACAGGCCCGGGCATTAAGGCACATTACAGGGGATGAGCCACGCAGGGCGGAACTGATGGGCTATTCTGGGAACGGGCCAGACATTCTCACAAGACAGGGGGGACATAAAACCCTGTTAACAGTCAAATCACATACACAACACACGACATGAAGCTCTGACTATATATACTCACTCCAGCACTAAGTCAAGAAGTGCAGAGAGGAGGGAGAGCACAATGCTGCTTCCGACAGTGAACTTTCGACAAACTTTCGACAACTGTTTTCAAGAGCTAAACTAAAAAGGGTTTGCAAGTGATCCCAGTATTTGCAATTGTGTAAACAGAATATAATAACATAATTACTTTTTTTAACTGACACAAGGGTCAGTTAAATGCTAGGGTAAATCATTGTAGTGCTATGCTATCATAAATTAAACTGTATTTTGAACAAATAAAATATGTATTAAAATATTAGCAATGGCATAATCTTGTATAATTCTGCCATTTAAAGAAACTTTAACCCAAATTTGGTTACAAATGTTATCATTTCACAGCCAGTCCTCAGTCAGTAAAAGCGTGTGGTTTGGAGCGGAGTTCAGACTTTGGAGGAAGAAATTTGACTGTATTTTGACTGAAATTTGACTGTATTTTTGGCACTGATTAAATGACTGTCTTGTTTATGAGATTAATACTGAAAGCCATGTTGATTAGTTTTTAATAACACAAAATAAAATTAAAATCTATGTATCACCCGACCTCACAATCCCTTCATATAACAAGTCTGAAAAGGGTGCAGTGGGTTGTGCACAATGCAATGCCCTCCTCAGAGAACTTCAGTCATACTTTCACCAAATAGTTGTAAAGTTTTGCTCAAATTCCTGACTGGAAAAAGAGCAGCTTATGACCCATAATCATAAAACGCCATTTCACAGGAGGACAATCCACATCATGATAGAGTTAATGCGTCAAAGGGCCTGGGCTGAGATATTAAACCAATGCCTCAAAGCATTTAGAGTGTTTATGCATAATTTAACATCTACAACAGCAACTGCATGTCCACTGTATCTTTGGGGAGGTGCGGGGAGTGCGCGCGAAATGCTGAATCTGTGGCTATCTCCCACCGAACATGATTGAGGAGGAGAGGAGGATGCTCATTAAGTGGCCCGGGCCCCCATTGTGGACGAATCACGCCAGAAGGAGATGCAAAGAACCTGCCGTCTCGAATGCTGGAGGATTTTTTCAACCAATTAAATATGAAGAATCTTATCTTGCATGCTAACAGCCAATTTGTGTTTCTATGCAGTTTCGGGGCCTTAAGAGATTTTTATATATAGGCAAATTAAGATACATCAATCTGCTTTAAAGTGAGACAGAGGTGGGACTGAAACAACAGAGGGAGTGGGAGAGGGTAGAGAGGCAGAGACAGAAAGCCTATAAAGAGTTAGCAAGGATGAGCGAGGAGCTGACCACTACACTCAGCTTTGATTGGCAGCATGGTCAGGGGTTCTAATCTGTGCTGGCCCTGCATTTGCATTTCTTAATTAAATGCCACAACAATATGATCTTTAACAATCAACTGTGGGGGGACAAACCGAAGCGGGATGAAGCTTAAGTGAGGCGGGCAGCCCAGGAGCCAGCTTAAAACATTGAGTTAGGTATAGTTAACAAGGCAAAGGCAGCGCACAGAGGAAAGCAAAACACCTCAAGAAAAAACTTTAAAAGAAATAATAATAAACACATTTTTACAAAACGGTACAAGTCAAAAGATGTTTAACAATGTATAAAAAATACATTTTATAACAATAAAAAGCCATGCTAACATTGTCTGCAGTTAATTGCTATGATAAATGTTGATTACATGCACAGATAAAACTTTCTTTTGTTAAGTGAAATGTCGCCCTGCCATTAGTAACCACAAGAGAGCGCACAGCTTAATCGCACCATAATCTCACTTTTCTGGGTCATGCAAAATAAAACAGGTAATCACATTACACCTGAAACATGGCCCTCCATTACTAACACACTTTAGATTCAGATTAAGGACACATCGTCAAACGTGAAAAGTTTAGCAAAGGGACTGGCTTATATGTATAGCTCTGGCCTTAATGACTGTTTCTGGGGCTTTCTTTGTGTTTGCTGCTCTTTAGTCACAGAGAGAGATGGCCGGGTGATCAGTCAGGACTGAGGCACACACCGGAACGATTTGTCACCAGCACACTGCTCCTCCTTTCACATGATTTGTGAAACTGGGCTTTGTATTTAGTAGTCCCATTTAAAGGTATATTGGAGAAGTGCTCTGTATGTCGCTGCATGTGTGTACAGTTGGCCATAGCCCAATACATTTGCTTCACTGGGGAAAAGGGGCTTTTAGCTGGAGGGCCTGTGAAACATGAGTCTTGCTTCTCATTAAGCGAAAAGCTGTGTTTAAACCAAAGCTTGTTTGCTCCTGCTGTAATGTTTGCGTACATCAGCGGGAGCAAATAAACACATTCACTCGGCTCCGCTTTGGAGGAACAAAATCGTCCCGCGACTGAACTAAATGGAACGGTTTACATAGAATTACACAGAGGGAGAAACTAATAATGGTACATATGTCTTCATCTTGGTGCATGTGGAGCCACAGAAGCTCAATGGTAGAAGACTAGAATTCCCACAATTTACTGTATTTCCCCCTGTTGCATGTAAAAGCGCTTAACACATCTATTTGAACATAGCGCTAGAGAGGAGGTCTACCATGGGAACCTAGCAAGCAGCACAACATATGGTGCACAAGTAGGGGGTACCAGATCGTGCCTCACAAACTCTAGGCCGTGCACCATTGGATATGTATAGCTTTGTGTTACCTACATATACTTTCAATTACGATTATTTGCACTTTGCTAAAATTATTACTGCAGAAATTCACTGCCTTTAATTCACGTAATTCTCCAGCAGGAGCCTCTATGCAACACAAGAAGGCTATTTTAGTTCAAAAATGTAGTTTGATATATTAATAGTAAGACCCAGCACTAGTTTGCTAACAGTACAAAGCTAAAGGGACTAAATGACTTGAATTTGCACAAAAATAAAAAGCACTGCAGGCATCACCAAGCCCCCTACTGGTTACTGTTTAAAGTGCACCCAGTGTCTACATAAATTAGACACAACATGCCAGAGTCTGAAATCAGGCACTTGATGTAAAAATAAATGTTTCTAATCATGTGTAAAAACGTTGGGCTCTGAACTCACCCACAGATGTCACACTTGTACTCCCTCATGCCGAGGTGCCTCTTCACATGGTTCCTGGCGTCGCCCAGCTGAGCCGTGGCAAAGTTGCAGATCTTGCACATGAAGGGCTTGGATCCTGAGGAATAAAGTGTGAAGAGTTCATATGTTACAGTATTTTTGTCAAACATGACTGTATAACAGCGGGACAGAAATTTAATTTTACATTAGTGCGTTACAAGTCTGTTCTAGGCAAAATGAGCATGCTAGATTGATTTCTTTGGTAAAGCTTCACATAAAATCATTTCAGAACTCTAAAAGCAGTTGGCCTTCTGCTTGTCTTCACAGAAAATAATACTTTTTGTTCCGTCTATTCTTGTCACTCTCCTTCATAAGCTTCTTTTCCTGTGGATGCGTAAATTGAATTTCAAAGGTCAGGGCAAATACGTAAATCAATTCTGCTTGTGCTCAGTTCCTCACATTCCATCATGAAAGCACTAATCACTCGGCTGGGCCTCGCCAGGACGGTCCTCCCTAATTATTGTCATTAATAAGTCCTGAAGGTGGTGTGGCACTTGAGGGAGTGGTAAAACCTCTGCTTCACATTTGTCACTTAAGGGCAGAGCTGCAACACTGATGTCTCTGGCTTTGGACACAACACAAGAAGCTTTTCATGTTCTGCAAAGTGGCCAAATTTACAACTCAATTTAGTGAAGTACATATTGATGTCAGGTACATTACAGATAGACAAAACAGATAACAGAGACCTGTTGATCATAAAAGCCCTTTGTAGAAGTAGCACAAACTGCGTTAAGTGGGATAAACATAATACACTGAGAGGGGTGGGACAAGACACAATTTCTACATTACGAGATTTGGTCAACGAGAATGAGACATGACAGGATGTTGACAGTTTTAAAAATCAGTGAAGTTGGCCTCACAATTTTTGATTTATTTACTTGAATATTTTTGCTGTCATTGTAGTACTATATGGCCCCTAAAATGTAGACTCCTGAAGTAAATACAGACAAATGTTTATAAAACCCAAGTACATATATACATTTTGTAGAATAAAACAAAAAAACATAAGCTCATATGAGGCTGAGGTACAGCATCCTGTACAATATCCACACTACACACACACATCTTTGAGAAACCTTCACCCACTCCGAGTGGAGATCCCAAGACGTTCTGCAATATTTATTCCAGGGGCAGCCACTGATTTGATTAAGCACTTTGTGTAGATTACTAATTCGTTCATACACGGTTCACTTGCTGTGAGCTGCTAGTACGACACATCGAATTTTAAGCCAGTAACGAAGATTGAAAGGCAAGCCTGTGCTAACAAGGCCCATAAACACAGGGGGCAAGGTGTTGTGGAGGGGGAGACACATGTGGGCAACAGCAGAGCAAGCCCCTTTCATTTCACATTTCCCTGCTGAATACTGCACGCACAAAAACAGCTTGCAAAACAAGTCAGGAAGCCACATAAGCAAAATATAATAGGCATGTAAACAGATAATAGCACCACACATTGTCTACATTCACACCTAAATGTACACATAATTTCACGCGCACTTTAAAAAACACAATCCTTAACACTTTTAGTGAAACTAAAAGTCAAGACATATACAACACCCACTATGAGACCAACAAACATCTCTATTCAGGGCCTGATGTCACACCTTTAGATGTGAATGGCATTTCTGAGACTCAACAGGGACGTAGCTTTGGCAACACAATGGTTCCCCCACAGTCGCACATAACCTGGAGTGGGTGTGAGAGAGAGGGGCGGGTGGGGGGCCGATCTGTCCAGATGGCTGGCTGAGGATGAGACATGGCAGAGAGGAGAGAGATGTTACGTCCCTCAGTTCTCACATCTTATCACATTAATACTCCACCACTCCACTTAAACAGCCTCCGTGAAACTGAAATTGACCATCAATGTGGTGTCATGTTAAATTAATATTGCCATCCACACAGGGGCGATGTGGCTCCCTCACAGCCCAGATGAGACAGGGAATGACTAATTCATTTCCTGAGAGGAGAGAGGAACCTCATGCAACATTTCACCAGACACACATTTTGGCTTTTTACGTCGCACACATATACGGTCTTGAAATTTGAATGTCAGTGGATCAAATACAACCAGGGATACGTATAGTTATTTATTAGCATTCTTTATAAAGCCTTACAACTGCTTTGGCTGGTTTATTCATTCCTGTCATCTTACCATCTTGCCCTTAATGACAAAAAGTACAGACAGAAAAGACATTACTATGTTTTGATGCAATGACCAGTGATTCCTTCTGTGTTTATTGTAGCCACAAACATATGGCAGGTCAGTATTCATTTAAATGATGCGGCACATTCTGCAGTGCACCCTGCGTTCAAACACACTTGAGGTATTGGCCATTAGTTTGAAAGCTCAGCCTGAGGTCAGCAGCTCATCCTGTGAAAAACTGACCAATTTGGCTCAAAATGCAAATCCCAGCTGAGGTCTCATTGGCAAAACACACTTATGTGTAGATGCTCCTTAAAAGAAAACATGACAAATCTGAGTACAGCCTCCCCCTGCCTTCTCCTGATTTCACTGATTAATCACGTGGACAAAAGTAGGTCTTAATTAAAAGAATCTGGACATGCTCCCAGTGAAGATGCTGGCAGACCCCCACCATGCTGCTCTTCAGCCTCACAAACAAACTTCAGAATAAATGACCACAACATAAAAGGTGAATAATTCACGGTAATGAGGGAACTTAGCAATAATAACCACTAGCATATGTTGTCAAGATGATAAAAAATGAATCCTTTCTGCAAATAAGAACTGTGCAAATAAAAGTGAGGATGCAACAAACAACATAACTCCATAACTCTGCTTAATAAAAACATACAACAGAGAAAGAGAAACAACACACATATCACTCGTCCATATATTACAAAGTGCCCTTGACTTGAAGCCATTCATTGAAACCTCAGTGTCAAATCTTCATTTTCTTAAGTAAGACTTTCTTGACCTTAAAACTCAAAAATTATGGCACAAGGAAAAATTATGAATACATATAGACTGTTAATAAAAAAGAAGTAAGACTGGACATTCATCATCAAGAATTTAACCTCTAAATCGTACAGATTTATACATCTTACTTTAGCTGTAAGCAATTTGAGTTTGGCACAGAAGGTGACTGGCATGCACGTGCAAGGGGAAAAAAATACAGCAAGTCGCACTATTTCTTTTCTTTTTACTAATTTATGTATTTTGTGTAGCACCCATGAGATTTAATAGCCCCGTGTGCCATTTTACTTGCCTAATCCTATTGCATCTTGCACTCAGCCAACACTAGAACACACCAAGACACCAGCACTTACACGCACAAAGCCAAGAACAAGGACTTTAATTAAAGTCCCATTAAAGTTTGGGCTGAAAGGGGGATGGACCATGGGAGGTAAAGAAGGGCATTTATTGATGGCGCCCTCACATCTCGTTCCTGCATTAAGTTGATTTTAAAAGCAATTAATACACATGGTCAGGCGAGGAGTAATGGAGCGCCCTATGTTCTTAACCTGCCGGACATCTCCCAGCCAAAGCCCTGACCAACAGAGCCCTGCTTTGCATTATAAATGACAAGATAAATCTTAATGGATTGAGAATAATCAGCTGGCCATGAAGGCTGACATATACACACAGTGACTACACATAGAGCGGCTCACACACATACACAAACATGGACGTACAGACACTGGGGAAATTAAGGGCTTTGAATACGTCTGCATTGATTATTTTAAATTATTAGCCCACCTCTCTTTGGACCTCCAATGCTTTTAGCCTAAGCTTTAACACATTTACAGAGACTTATTGACTATAATTACAACTGAGTCTTAGTAATGGACACATCAATTATGAGTCGCACATGTCTCTGACCAGGCGTTGCTCAGGGAATCCCAATCTGGGGTCCATTAGCGTCTCTCCTGCTGGTCTGAAGCTCAATCAGTCTTCACCTTCACCTCTACAGAAACAGCCATTACCTGGCCCAAGTAGATAGGGCCTTAACATTAGAGCTATAGCACTGTGGGCCTTAACAATAAACACATTAAACATATGACTGAGGAAAAGAAATGTAAAGTTCTTAAGAGATTTGTGATATAAAATTACACATTGATAAATCCAAACAGTGTTCTGGATCCACTCCAAACACTGGAAACATAACTTATTCTTGAAATGTTTTATAGTGTGTAATTATATATTTTGTATTAGCTTGCATTGAGAAAATGTGAGAAGATCCATTACCTGTGTGTGTTCGAATGTGGGCCAGGAAAGCCATGGAGTTGCTGCTCTTGCAGACTTTGCCACAGTATTTGCACACGTTGCCTTTGTTCTCCTCTCTCTCGCGGTTGATCTGCTCGGTGTCTTCCAGCACATACTTGTTGACCTCTCTCAAAAGATCCTCATGTTTCTCTTTGATGTGAAGAAAGAGCTCTTGTTCATTTTCAAATCGCTCTGTGCACTTTACACATTTAAAACTAGCGCCCCCTTCTGGAAGCTCTTCCACACTGTTCTGCTCATTGCGGAGGTGAGCGGCACTGGTCAGATGCTGGTGAAGGTTGCTGTCTGTGTAGAATGACTTGCCACACACCAAACAGTGGAAGTGCTTTTCTTTGGTTGGGTGTTTCATTGAAATGTGGACATTGAGACCGCTCATACCATCCGCCAGGAAACCACAGTCTTCACAGCGGATACGGCCCCCAGACTCCTGCCTTGTTTCCTTGGTTTTTAGCTTCTTCACAAAGGCACCACCTGCAGACTGGTAGAGTGGAGGCATTGGTGCTCCTGTAGTCAAACATATGACAGCAGCCTCCCCTTCCTGGAACTGCTCCTGCTCCACAAGCGCCTTATAGGAAACTATAGATGCATCAAAAGAAGCCCCGGTTAGCTGTACATCAAAACTATCAGAATTTAAAATCTCATCTTTTTCTAGATTTTCAAAATTTTCCTCATTGTCTTTCTCTATTACTGGATCCTCTAGGGTTTGAACGTCTGTGGAAAGTTCTGTATTAGACAACGTGACCTCAGTCTTTATGTTGGATGGATCTGATGGAGTTTGAGAAATCACAATGGATTGATCCTCATTGGATACAACAGTTTCTGTCAACTTCTCATTTGACTCCACTTCAGTAGATGCAACTGCTTCACTATTTGAGTTTTGTGCTACTGTGTTGCCATCAGAACTCGACTGAGAATCCTCCACAATTGGAACAAAATCAGGTTTTTGTTTATCATAATTAGCCTCACTGGGATCTTTCTCTATGACTAGTAAAGTTTTTTGTTCTTCGGTTCCTTGTTGTTCCAAGTATTCCAGGCTTTTCTGTTTATGCTTATCAGTGTTTGCATGCCGAGACATTTCCTTAATGTTTACAGCATAGTAACTACATGCTAGACAGACATATTCAAACTCTTTGGTGTGCTTTCGCTTCACATGAAGATGAAGTGAAGGGAGGGACTGAGCCACAAAGTCACAATAAATGCAAGCAGTGACTGGGTCATCACTTATTTCTTTGGGGCTGGACTGGCTTTCTTCTTCCCCACTGATGTCTGTTGTGCTTTTAGTGACATTTTCTGTGGCAGCGGTTTGCATGGGTTCGGGTTCTTCCGGCTCTTCTGTGGACACAGGCTCTGCGGATGCTAAAACAGATTTATCACCTTTATTTGCAGACTCTTGTGCACGTCTGATATGTTTCTTTGTAATGCAATGGCGGTCCATATCGCCTTTGGTCACGCAGTTATAGCTGCAGAGGGTGCAGCTGTAACCATATTCTTTGCTGTGTTTACGGCGTACATGGACACTAAGATTAGTAGCATTAGAAACCACTAGGCCACAGTATTCACAAGTTGGTGAAGCCCCAAGCTTTGGTCTACCCCTTTTCTTCCTAGGAGGCTCTTCACTGTCATGCTCCTCAACCAACAATACTTTAGGACCCACTGTCTCATCATTTTTCTGGTCTCTAACTATTGGAACAACCTCAGTGATTGCATCAAAAATGACTTCATCTTTACCGACTTTCTTCACGCAAACGTCAAATAAAGAAGATTCTGAACTTATCTCTTCTTTTTGTTGCTTTTGGTGACTTTCAGATACAAGGTGAGTGTCCATCCACTGGGTTGTAGCTGAAAAAACATTGCAGATTTTGCAGCAGTACCAGTCATAGTCTGGGTGTGCCTCTCTAGTGTGGTTTTCCAGGGAAGTCAGGGTTCCTATCCTGAAATCACAGTGTTCACACTTCAGCTGAAATTTGTCTGGGAATAGTTTGGGGGTTCCAAGTGTTGGGGAGGCCTTTATGTGATTGCCCGATTCCTCAGCTACTACTTCTTCAGCTCCCACTTCCTCCTCCATATCGTCAACTTCAACTAAATTAAATAAATATATAATTATATTTTGTATTATTTAAATGGAAAACATGCAATATTGTGTATCAATGGTCTGAAAATACTTACATGTGTACGGCACATCTTTGGTATGGTATCTCTGGATATGAATGTCCAGTGGTTCCTTGTCCCTAAATTCTTGCCCACAGTAATTGCAAGAATGAATGATTTTTGGCTTTGGGGTTCGCTTGCTTACTCGTCTCTCTTGTGACAGTGCCTCTTCCTTGTTGGTTTGTTTCTTATTTTGTGATGGACTCTGATCACCGTCACATTGCTGCTTTTGCGTTAACTCATCGGCCTCCATGTCATCAGAGACATTCTTCTTCCCATGTTTTCTTCCATAGTGTATTTTTAGGGACCGGGGACACTTGGCACAAAAGCCACATACTGTGCAAATGGCTTCACCATCTTGGGGCGATACAGTTTCTGATGCTTCTTCCATATTTTATCTCAAACTTATCATTGTCATCAAGGCTTTAACTCCTGAGAAAAAAGAAAAGTTGCATTAGAGAACAGTTTTTATTCAGACGTCACCATCACGTAATCAAAATTAGGGCAATGCCGCCATCTATTGGGTATTTTAGTGAACTACGGCCCAGTTTTAACATATCTGTAACTGTTTTACAAATACTTTGAAAAGGAAAAATAAATCAAGAATATTCTATGTTATATTTACATATGGGAAGAAAATACATGTTAAAAAAAAAAAAACAACCACAAATGCATGCTTCTGATAAGAAATGTTTGAAAATTCCTACCACTGCTCACAATGGGACCTAGTTTATCACATTTGTAAAATGTGTACAAAGCAAGGTTCACTAAAAATAGTCCTATATGTGATATAAATGACATGCATATTCAATTGATATTGTAGGACATCCAGGAGCATATAAAGAATATGTGCAAACATACACATGACTAAATCAGAAATGTTCTCAAACTAATAAGGATTTTATTGAATAATAATTGCATTTGAGCATCGATACTACGAGTAAAAGAATATAAAAGGCATTTGCACTGAATGTTTTAACTTAATTCTTGTTTCCACCAGAGCTTCAACTGATATTTGACACTTCAGACATTAAACTGCAAACCAGAGTTTATATATTGCAACGCCAAAAACTTTCGATGGCATATATGGCAAATGCGCGTCCAGAAACAAACATATCATTAAAATTTTCAGATTAGAGGGCAAAACAGAGACATTTTCCATTCTGTTCTTAGCCAGATGAGCTAACTTGCTAACTAGCAACATGTTTCTCAACTGTACTTTGAGCAGTGTAAAGCAAAGCCAATCGAGATACAGTTTTGACTTTTTTATCCAATCGCAGCAAAGAAAAGGTGGGTCTGAAAGAGATTCAGGCTTGGGAAACGACGGCAGCACACTGGCCCAAAAAGGAGGCTAACATCGACCTCCATCTGAATAGACTGTATTGCCAAAATAAGCCTTTTATAAACCATAAAACTTACACAGATTGTCAATAAAACAATTTAGGCTGTTTATATAACTATCTTACGTTTGCTAAATAAAACATACCTGGCAAAAATTGATACTTTAAGCATCTCCGCGCGTTTTCCTGCTAGACACAAATGGCGCACCGTAGCCTGAGCCTCAGCCATGCGTCACAGCGAAGGGCGTGGCTACAGTCTCCTATGTTTGCAGCGTGCGTGTGGTGCTCATGGTGCTGTGCCAAACTGTGCCAAACTGTGCCAAACCGGTCAGTGCGTTCATTGCTTGCTTCGAACTATGTATTAGCCAAGTACACACTTTAAAATATACAACCATTAACTTCCTGCTAAAATAAAAGATTTCACATTTACTCAGCTTTTGATCTCTAATGTATTTGTTGACTTTTTGAACCTTTTTATTATAGCTAAATTGAAATATGATTTTGAAGTAAATAGTTTGATTTGTGCAAACAAATTGTCCATGAAATTCATTTTAACAAAAGCTCCCTGCTGCAGCTCATGTAGCCTTGGCAGGAGACAACTGGCCTGTTGGTAATTTCACGGAAACCCGCTAGAGGGCACAATCTAAACATTTTCAGTGAATCTTTTTGGCGAACCTCCGCAACAGCTGCATTCTGTGTGTCTTTGTAGTGCTATGGCAACTGCCCGAGACACATTTCACAAACGGAGGGGAAAAAGTTTCTTTTAGCAGTTTGCTCTAAGAAAGTGCTTTTAACGAGATAAGCCTACTGATGGGCCCAATGTTGTAACTTTGCTCTGTAGAGAAGACTAAACGTGCAACTTTTTAGCAATATCAGCAGTAATAGTTTTGAGAGATAGGCTATTGACGTTTTACATTAGACCACACATTTAGCATTTTATAAGGGGTTTAGCCACAGCTCTCAAAATGCAGACTTTCCATACAACTGCTTTACTAATATTCCCTTTTTACATAAACTGTATTGTTATTCATTTGTCTATGTTTGCTGCTGAAAATGTTTCCTTCATTATGGGATCAGCAGCTGTCACATGAAGTCATGGCAGCTTCTAAATACATCACCCAAATGCAACTATTAAAAGGATTCTCTTAAACCAAGCCTGGCTTTTATTTGGTGCAGTGATGCTACACACAGTTACACTGTTTTTTTTTTTGTTTTTTTTTTACTGTGCCTCTTTCGTATACATTTTACATAGCATTCCATTCATTTAAACAACATTCAGGTATCCTGGCAAAACCCACCCACTGCACAGCTGGGACACTTATGCTGGGGTCTGTCAGCCCTTGTCCCACCCACAGATTCTCCTACTGCTCTGTCCTTTCCTAGAAGCGTGAGGTCAGCTGAGGGATTTGGCCAGGGCTATCACCTGGGGAATGCATGAGTGTGTGACTGTCCATGTGTGTAAAAAGAAGAGTCAAGGAAAAAGAAACTGCTTTTACTTTAAATGTGCCGGTTAGGCAGCACTGGGTGGAGCTCACTAAACATTCATAGCAAAGCTCAGTTCTGTAGTATCTTGTAAAACAGACAGCTATAGTGCACATGGAAAGAAAAAAAGGTTATCTTCATTGAGGCAAGTTTGTCAAACAGTAGCCCAATATGTGGGTTGTGACACCTGCATTTAGATTGTATTTTTAAATAGTTTATATACCATTGCAAAAGAGGGACCTATTTGCTAACCAGAACCACAAGGGGGTAATACAAAACGTTTTAGTAGATTTTCTGTTCTTAACTCAGTGTCTTGTCTGAAAGAATTTATCGCATTTGGAGAAACCCGTTTGATATAGTTGCGCAAGGAAAGGTCCCTGGCAGCAGTCTTTGCTCTGCTAATGCAATCATGAAATACAGAATAAAAATTAAATACAAAATATTAATTCTTTCAAATTAATTTTGTTTTGGCACGTATAGGCATTACTGATATGATGAAAATATGATTCATACCAAGTATCTGAATCAGGTCGGAGCAGTCCTCACACCCAGAGTGAGATGGGACAAGAGTTTTATCACCCCACTCTCTTTGGGTGGGCCCAAGGCAGCGCTGACACTTAAATCATGGCTGTTTGACTGATAGTGTACACACACACACACACACACTAGTGAGCTTTTTCCTTGAGGATGTTTAGATGACCAGCAGCACTCATAATGCACTGTGTTATCCTCTCTCTAGTTTATGGATTTTGTAGTAAGCTATTCTTGCAAGGGACGATTAACTTTCTGAAAAATGACATTGATTCAGACATCAAAGAGCGTCAAACCTAAATTAGTTTATAGTTATAGATGCACTATGTAACTTTTCTGCTTGTCTCCATTAAGATGTAATTGCTGTTGCCTGAAACAAAGTTACAGGTCAGATCTGTTTTTTGTTTTTTGTTTTTTTTTTTGTTTTTTTGAGCAATAAAAAGACCTGTGATAAATAAAGGCAAACAGCAGTAACACCAGAAATGTTACATTGTGTGCCTTTAAGTGGTAACAAGCAAATGTCAACTGGGCAAAAATTGCTTAAATAAAATAAATGATAAAAGAAACACAAGTCCTCTGTTAATATTGGTAAAAATTTTGTAACCTTACCAACACAAGATTAGCACCAGCCTAAACATAACGTTCTTGCTATGAGCCTTTTCACAGTTATGTTTTCTTTTTAGGACTCACAATAACAGCGAGTGTGTGTGCACGTGTATGAATTGTGATGTTGTTCAGTCTCAACCCCAAAAACATAGTCTTACAAACCTAAAAGTGCCCTTTCCCATATACACCCACTCCTGGCCCAGTTACCTCACTTCTGCACATGTGACTCCCCATAAAGGCTTCTGTCAGTATTGGTCAAACTAACAATGAAATAGCTCCCATATGATCCATGCATGTGTAGTTTTACTCAGGATGAGGCCTAGCATAATGTTTCACACTGTGCAGTGCGATTATTAACCTGTTTTGTTTGTTAGAAATCCTAAGATGGAATGGGGTATTTATCTATGTAAATCCATTATTTGTTTGTGGATTCTATCTGGCCTACTTTCAGATTTTGGCCAGGCATTTGTTGATATCATTACCTGTCATTACCATTTCACGTTTTGATTTACTTAATCAGCACATGCGGTCAAATATAATAACACCATTAAAAATAGCATTAGTCAGCATGGATTTTGTTTCTCCCATAAATGTAACAAGATGACTTTATGCCAAATCCCCTATAAGGGAGGAGTACTGTACTGAGGGAACACTGTTCATACTATAGGGTGGTGTATTAAAAGCTGTATCAAGAGGAATAACAAGGGACAGAATGGAGATAGAATGGAGATAGGAACTTTTTTTATCAATGGACACAGGAAATTGTACAGATGCATTATGAACCAGACTTAGAATTATGAAAACAATGAGATACAGTGTTAATCTATTACCAGTGACATTGGTAGACATTACTTCAAAATACTAGGAAGAAATAGATTCTAGGAAAACGTAAGTATCTTAAGTAAAAAGGCTTTAGTGAAATACGACTTTGGTAAATATAGCTGTTACCTGCTCACTTACCTGTTCTGGCAGGAAATCTGTTTGTGTCCACTGTGGTTGGCTAAGTGTTTGGTCTAGAGCAGCTTATCGGGGCAAATAGCCAACTTCTGTCCTTGCAGCAAGTATTTATGCAATATATGCAGAGATTATTTTCATGCTCTATCAACAATAGATAAACAAAATTAACATTGCATGTTACAGAGGGTACATTTTGATGTATTTTGATTTTCAAATTCCATGACCTGCTATGCCCCAAAATGAGGTAGACATCTTCAAACCAAATATAGCTTTTACTGCTAGCCATTGCAATGCTGATTTAAGATTCATTATAATAACATAAGACAAAATAACCAAGTAGTTTATGTTTTATTTTGGTGTTTTGGTTCTCAAGACAATAATGCAAACAGAAAGCAGAATGGGCCTCACATGATTCTTTTATTTGGGTTGCCAGTTTCAATACTAAAATCTAGTTGGTTTAAACCTAAAAAAGACTCTCTCTGATCTGAGCTTTCACATGAGCCATGGCCTGTCGATATACTGAGAATGAGAAAAACTTATATTTGTCTTCTATATGCATGTTAAGGCACTGGCAACTCAGGGTCAGTTGTGATTGTAGTACCTCTGTTAAAAAGGCCGTAGGCATTAAATTCCATTAAATGATATTTTATGCAATAAGCTTGGTGAAAGAAGATATAAAACCTCTGTAATTTTCACCAAAGCTCATAGCTTTTCTTGTCACTTTTTTGTGAAATTGATTTTCTACAACTTTTAGTATGCTTGGTTTACATAACACTGAGTGAGACTGTGAGACTGACACCATGTAGAGGGTGGGGGGTGAGGACAGGAGTGCTTTCCCAAAGGGATTTAGTGCCTTGATTTCTGTTGGTCTATTGTCAGCTGCTTGAAGGCTCACCATTTAAAATGTTACTGAGCTTTTGGGAAAGTTGCCACCTGCACCATTTTCTGGTTCACCTGACTTCACTTTTTCATACCTCCTAGATATTATATTTATAATAATATATTTCTGAGATTATTCAAGTCATGGGCTATCCACAGGCAGTGCACAGATCTCATATAGACATATAGAGTCTCACATGAATTCATACACTAGGAAGTCTTAAAATGGTGAAGGGACATCTCTATACACTCTGGACTTCAGGTTGGGAATGAGTCATTCATTAATCTGGCATTAATGGGGCCATTTTGCTTTAAGATCATTGGTAAAAGTCAAAAGAAACAGAACATGCAGATAGACCGTCAGCCTCTGCATACTGCCTTTGCCTCCACTGTCCTCTGGTCTCTGTTAAAGGAGAACTATGTAACTTTTGTGGTTACATACATAGTGCACAAAGTGGCTAGTCTCCATGGTTTGTCTCCATGAAGACAAGCAGATGGCAACCCTCCACTAGAAAAGTTTGTGTACTTTTTGGACAGTTCTTTAAAATAATCACCAGGAAAGGATTCAATTGAAAAGATAACACTTAATGAAGGAATGATGAGCCCAGATGATAT
Source organism: Periophthalmodon schlosseri (assembly GCA_000787095.1). Lineage (NCBI taxonomy): Eukaryota > Metazoa > Chordata > Actinopteri > Gobiiformes > Gobiidae > Periophthalmodon > Periophthalmodon schlosseri. The sequence goes on along the minus strand of KN474237.1, from coordinate 1,702 downwards.
GGCATTAACTGCACAAATGAAAAGTTGATTTGTGGTAAGCAGTGTTATTCCCTATAGTGCAATACAATGATCACAGCCCTGTTTATTATTCTATCTATTAAGTGTGCACAGTTTCTTTCACATGCAGTAAAACGCATTAATCGTATACTCAGTTTGTGGATGGACAAGGATGAAATCTTCAATTTTTATAGAGAACACAATGCCTTTAAAGAGAAACTTGGCCATTACAGAGTTAGCTTCCCATGTGCATTTGACCTAAAGCGTGACATAATGACAAATGTGTTGATGATTTTATATTTTGACAATGAACATAGACAGGCACAATATGTTGGCACATGACGTGAGGTGTGTCCAATCCAGCTTGCATATAACTTTTTCACTTGGTTCTGTGGGTGTTTTACATGCATCTGGGAAGTATTTCAAGTGTTTGTCTTTAAATCTCAGCATTTGACATTGAAACAAAAAGTGTTGACTTCTTTCTCAATCGTCTCTCATACAAAGATTTTCAAAAGAACACTGCTAATAGTTTTTGCATGGATTTGGATGACAGTAATGTGTTGTTAAATCTTACATTTTACATGATACACTCTAAGTGACATTGCAGGCCGAAGGATACTTAAGAGGAGCAGAGCGGCCATCAATATAGTGTTAACACATTTTTTGCTACACTCTTCCCCCAGTAGTTTTTCTGCAGCATTATTGTCTTGCCAATACTGAAATATGTCCAGCAGAATTTTCACATGGAATAGTAGAAGCAAGCAGACTGGACTGTCACAAATAGTGTCTGCTATTTTTTTTTTTTTTTTTTTACATATAATGCCCTTGAGACCTGCATAAAAAGTATTACTGGGTTTCAGCTTCCTACTTAAAGGTGCCATTTTGAATACTTTTAACCATTCAAAAGGTATAATATTTGCTTTTAAATTGTTGATTGCTATGGCGACAGTGCTCATTTTTCCCATCAAAATCTTTTTAGTACAATCTCTTCTGTATCAACTAGAACAATACTCAAGTAAAAGTATATTTGTATAAAGTATAAAGCCATCTTGTGCACAGACATTTGGGTGTGTTACAAGTACAACTCACTAGTGATGGGACGCCCTATTCTTCAGGGAGGGTCTGGTTTGAACAAGGTCTTGAGTGACATCAGAGGAGGAGGCCATGATGATCGTCCTGAACCTATAACAACTCTTTAAGCCTTTGAAACAGGCTTCACTCAGTCTCTCCCTCACACACACATAGCCCAAGGTTAATGTGCTCTTCAAGTCCTTCAGGATGCAGGAAGTTCCCATCTCCTGAACCAAACATCTGGAGCTTGGTCCCTAAATCTCCCGTTCCCATGGTAACAGTAAATCAATAGCTGGCCCTCTGCCTCATAACTGTGTGTGGAGCAACCAGCGCATTGAGTAAACACAGCACGTATACACAACATACAGAATTTATAGTGTGTTATATAATCCATAAACTTAACTTAAACACCAAAGGATAGAAGAATAAGGCCTGATTTGTTTACAAGTTGTCTCTAATTATGTTTAGCTATCCATATTGTGCCTATAGTGGTTTGATGAATTATAAAGATTATTGTAAAAGATAAATATGGGTTTCCCATGCAGTCTCTTGTGTGCAATAGCAGACCCAATGAGCCATCCATGACCCTGGGAATTTGAACAAAATGAGTGTTGGCTTTTTCCTTCCTTCCTGA
>JACM01047802.1:0-14346 GCA_000787095.1 Periophthalmodon schlosseri | reverse complement strand
CCAGGACTAAACCAGGACTATCAGGAGTGAATACAGTCCATTTTCATTGCTAAAAATACATTGAAAAATATATGTGACCTGTATCTTGGCCCAGCGGTATTACCTGATTTCCTAGTTGTCTCCATGGAGATAGATCATTGTAATGCTACACTGTGGAACATTCCAGCCAAAACACTCACATCTCCACGGAAGCAAGCAGGTGGCTGATCTTGAAAAGTTACATAGTGCATCTTTAGATTACAATAATAATCCTATATTCTTTTTTGTAGTAAAGACAAGGATTGACACCGAAAACGATCTTGTGGGACTTCGGTTCACGTTAGCAGGTGTCAGAAGCATCACGACTGTCAGAATTCTCGACGAAAGCGGTTTCAACTCAGACCCGTTTTGCTCGAGGACGCGCTGACTGAGATATGACCTTGCGAACAACACGGGGTGAACCGGCGAACATGTCTAAACCTTATGCAAATGAGGTAAAAAAAAAAAAAAAAGATGATCTCTGACGGCTTTAAAGATGATAAAACCGGCTCTAAACACACGGCACGTACAGTATGGGGTCTGGGGGGACTGCAGGCGGATGATGCTTCTTTTTAGAGGGAAACAGGTTGACAGACACGCGGCAAAACACTTGTCAGTCATGGTGCTTTGAAGGAGCGGAGGAGAGTTGAGATCACTCAGAGCAGACCTACAGCAGAAGAGACAGGGAAGTGCGAGCGGAGAGCTTTGATCGAAGGAAACTAGGTCAACACGCTCAAACAAAATGACGACCAAGATGACCGGGGTTTGTTTGACTTGTGTTTTGTCAGTGTATTGTGAAAAAAAAATGCAATTTAGGTATTCGGTTTTACATTCAAATATGCCTGCACCGGGGGAGTGTGCGATGAAGTGTGTTTTATCGAATTACATGGTTTGGTAAAGGGTAGGTATTTGTACTAGCAGTGGAGGAACGAGTACTCAGTTTTGTTACTTAAGTACAAGTACAGATAGCGCAGTAAAAAAATAAAAAAAACTCAAGTAAAAGTAAAAATATCACATGAAATTCTTAATACTTAAGTAAAATTATTAAAGTGCTTGTTTAAAAATGTACTTAAAGAGTAAAAAGTCAAAGTATTTTGTGCATATTTTGAGGTCTTATAAGGCTTCAAATGTAGTGAGTTTGATACAGCTGTTTTTATTTGTATATTTGTCTTTGCTCAAACTATGACTGTGTTAAAAAATAAACCCTCAGACTCTGAGCAGATCTCAGACAATAAAAAAATACTTTTACTTTTCAGTCCTGTTCAAAATTGTAGTGGAGTAGAAAGTACAAACACCTGCTCTCAAATGTAGTGAAGTAAAAGTAAAAAGTATCCACTTTAAAATTGACTCAAGTAAAGTACAGATACCTACATTTTTTACTAAAGTACTACTTTTATTTTGTTACGTTTCACCACTTTGTACTAAGAAGTTTGTCCTCTGCATTTGACCCATTCTTCACTGCCACTAGGGTTGACAAAAGCATCGAAAATCAGATGCTAATCAATGCTAAAACTAGTATCGAAACTAGATACTCATTTAACCAAGTATCAACACTGAAAAAAATCACATAACTGGACGAACTTTTCCTAGACAGTTTCATCTTAAGTTTATCAGAACTAGTGTCAGACCTCATGATATTATAAACCAAAAACCGTATCGAGCATCGAGTCTATTTTTTAGTATCGAAGTCGAGTTCAGCAACACTATTTCCCACAAGTTTTGAGCCTCTTAGTGCAGTTCCCAGGGAGCCTTCTTCAGATCTTGAGCCAGGATCTGTTACACTAAAAATAAGCTGACTTTAAATAAATGTTTTAAAATACTCGTCCAATTAAAATGAAATATTTACATATATTTAAAGGTTCACTAAACTTTCTGGCTTCAGTCCCACTAAATCTACCAAGTTACTAATCAGATCAGTGGAGTATTTTTGAGCAGCAAAAACACAATTAATCAGATAAATGCAAATAAGGGAAATTTAATGCCATACTGTGGAACATTCCAGGCAGTAAGTAAGTAAGTACCGTAGTGGACTTACACCAGAGCGTTACATAGTGCAACTTTAATAACTGGATCCTTGTGTAAGTTTGGTGTGTTTTTCCATTGCACCTGGAAATAACCCCTTCTTCATTGTTTAAACAAGCAGGAGAGTTCCATTATTCAAGTCTAACATCCCCCGGGCAAGATTTGAACCTTGTTACCTTGGTCACCTGCTTTACAAACAACACAATCTCCAGTAATATTTCTTTCAGCAGCAGTCACTTTAGGTCATAACACAAACTATTTATTTCCCAATTAGAAAGTTCACTTGCAGTACCTTCAAGAAAGCCCAAGGAGCTCACATAAGCTCCAACATAAACACAATGTGATGTAAAGTGAACTCAGACAATGGATTTATCTTTCATTCATGGCTATAGACTAAAAATACATATTATAAAAATACATGTAGCACCTTTAATGGTCCTGTATTACACAAAATTGACAAAAACATACCTGGAGTTGTGTTCTGTTTCATTCACACATGTTTAAGTAACTCTTTATTATTAGTCTGTCTACATCTCCAAAGCTCAAAACGCTCTGTTCCACCTTGTGATGTCATAAAGCGTTAGTTTTCAAGTTAATATTTCCCTTTTATATTTTGTTCACTATCGAGATTTTCAATTCCGGGCCTGAAATTATTCAAATGATTCTAGTGAAGGTGCATGAAGTTTAAAAACACAGTGGAGCACTTCCTGTATTACCACGTGACATCACAAGGTGGAACAGGGTGTTTTCCGTTTGAGAGAAGAACTAAATATGCAGGGTTTGTGTGTTAAACGTGTGTGAATGAAACAAAACACAACTCCAGGTCTGTTTGTGATGAGGAAACAACATTACAACACAGATCAGAAAATAGCATAATATGGGCCCTTTAAATCAACCATAAAATGTTACAACGAGACGAACACAGTCAAAACTCCATAGTAAAACAATATAAAATAGTAAATGTAAAATAGAGAGAATGAAGTAGCTACAGCCTATATCTCATTATACCTAGTTTTAAATGGAGTGTACCAAAGGTGAACTCTATATGCACCTATTTATTATGTCAGTTAAATGCAGAGACAGAGACAGTTTATGTGGATCATGTTTCTTCTAAAGCGAATACAACAAGGTCTGTGTCTATGGAGCCAATTTGTTCAGTGGTCATTAAGGTCATGTGTTTGTTTACAATGTGCGACCCACATATGGGCTTATTACGGAGAGCGTTTCTAGGTTATTTCACTGCACAATACTGGAATAACAGTGTACGGAGTTCTATATATTATTCTAGCCGTGCTGGTTAGGTTTGTTAAGTAGGATAACGTGTGTGTGGAAGGTAAGTGATTCACTTTCTTCGCACTGCTGTTGTTGTGCCACTGGGCAAGGCGCTTAAACTAAAATCGCGTTACGTTCTCTTGCGCGCCGGTTGGGATCGTTAGGCAGGGCAAGAAGACTGAGGCAATATATGCGATTTAGCCGTTGACCCAATTACGGGAAGTTGGTGGTTCAATTTCGCAGCATTATCTACTGTTGTTGTGTCCTTGGGCAAGACACTTAACCAATCTTGGAAATGGTACATGGTCACTTTTATATAGGGCTTTTCCACCTTCACGGCGCCCAAAGCCCAAGGGCACAACAACAGCATCCGTCTGTGGGAGCTGGAATTGCACCGTCAACCTTCAAATAATACATATACTGCAATGTGAAATCATTGTTATTGTTAATATCACCACAAAAATATTTTCTGACAGTTTGAAGTCGCAAAAAAGGGATATTGCTTTAAATTCACGTGGCTTTGAGTATAAACGTTTACATATAACAATGCAGTCTATATATATATATTTCTTATTTTTCTCATTTTGTAATTATAAAGTTTTGACATGACTTTGAGTGTTCAGAGAAAAACTCTACAAGATGAATGCATTGTTATAACTGATGTATTTACCGACTCCACATTCTTATGCAGACTTTATGATCTGTTTTATTAAAGTGGCACTGCACAGAACACTGAATTAATAACAATTTATAAACAGCATCATTGCAGCACAAACATCTGTAGAGCAGTGTTATGGCTTCCAACACTTTGCTTTTACGATGACTAAAACAACAGACGTATTTCACTTGTACACCACGTTACTACTGCTATTATATTATCATTATTCACGTTGGTCAGGTAAAGGTTAAAGGTTCTATATTACGCTAAAAAATTGACTTTTGTGAAATTTAAGACACGTTAAAATGTTGTTACCTCATCAAAAACATGCTTGGAGTTGTGTTTTGTTTCATTCACACAAACCCTGCATATTTAGGCTGAGCTCTTCTCCCAAACAGAAAACCCTCTGTTCCACCTTGTGATGTCATGAAGCGATAGTTTTCAAGCTAACAGCTCCTTTTACCTTTAGCTCAGTAGAGATTGGCAATTCCAGAGCTGAAATCATCCAAATGATTCCAGTGAAGTGTATGGGGCTTAACAACACAGTGGAGCACTTCCTGTATTACCACATGACATCACAAGGTGGAACAGAGGGTTTTCTGTTTGGGAGAAGAGCTCAGCCTAAATATGCAGGGTTTGTGTGAATGAAACAAAACACAACTCCAGGTCTGTTTGTGATGAGGAAACATTATAACAAAAATCAGAATAGTGAGGAGGTTCTGCCACCTGCTTGTCTCCATGGAGATGTTTATTGCTTTGCCTGGAATGTTCCGTATAGCATTAAACTTTTGTGTCTTACCTTAAGTGATGGCAGTATTATTTCAAGATTAAAATAGCATAAAAGTGACCATGACAGGTTAGACTACTCATTTCACAAAAACATAATCAACAATATATATTACATATTTAAAATTATAATTAACAGAAAAATCTTGCCTATTTTCTTTTTAGGTTTTAAGTCTAGAATCTTACTTCCTGGTTGGAGACGGGCAGCAGACGTGTGTGTGTAGAGGTAATTCCACAAGTGTTACCTGGCAACCATACTGTAAACAAGGGCCATCTAAATCACAATAGTTATTATTTAACTAAGAAAAATGAATGATGTAAAACTGTGATAAATATTTACTACAGGTACTATCCCACCAATCTAAGTCAGAATTAGAAAAACATGAGAACCTGCCCCGTGCGTTTTAAAGCGGGGGTCAGTCGTCGTGAATTAGGCTCCAGCACAAACACTGTAGAGCACTGCTATGGCTTCCATCACTTTGCTCTTCCCATTACCAAAACGACAGGCGTATTTCACTTGAACAACCCAGGCCCAGTCTTCATGTTGAGGTGGCGGGTCCATCGCGGGAGATCAGCCCGAGGTAAATGAGAGGATTTGAATAAGAATCCGGGTCGGAGCGGGTCAGACTCATCATTGTGTGTGTAATTAGATTGACTTGGGCCTGGCTTGTGTCACTGCTGTAGACAGCCACAGTGCACTCACGGGACAGCACCAGACAAACAGTTAGCCTCTGAACACTGGGGTCACAGAGGGGTCAGGAGGGGGCAAATAAGGAGCCAGTCAAATAATGGAAGAGTAGATTTTTTTGGTCATGGTATTTGTAAAAAACTTGGTGTTGAGTGCAATAAACATAGATTATAGTTTATATTTTTAATACAGTTATTAAACTCATTAAAGTGAAGTCTTTTAGATTACACTGAGTTTGATTGTCGGTACTCAGGGCCGGCCCAGCCTATAAGCGGACTAAGCAGCTGGTTAGGGCCCCGAGGCCAGAAAAAATAATATATCAAGTTTTATTGGAAACAGGGCTTGTGCATTTACAGCAGTCTAAATATCCCTCTCAAACAATTACATTTGTTTTATATCTATAATATAAAAATATCTGCTGCTGCCTACATTTGTTTTTGAGCCAGGCATAGGTGAGGGCAACTATGTGTTTACACCGGTGCAAGGACCCTTTATAATGTAAATGTAAGCCCACTGTCGCAAACTGGAACACATTAAAATCCATCATAAACTTGTCTAGAATTTCAAAAATCTTGACCCCTCCCTTACATGTTAGTCTACTGTTCTTGTGGCTGTAGTAGTTGTGACATTCTGGATGTTTTCAGTCTGATGTTGGTCATATAAATACAAATATAACTGGTGGAGGTGGTGAGAGCATAGTCATTGTGTTGTCAAATGTAAATCACCAATAGCTGAGCCAGGATACATCCACGGCCGGGGCCCCAGAGATAAATTCAGCTTAGGGCCCCCTGAAAGCTAGGGCCGGCCCTGTCGGTACTGCTGTGTTTTTTAATTAACTGTGTATGGTATTTTTTTTATATCTTTATCTATATTTGTAGTGGAAGTATTTTACTTTCTTTCTTTTTTTTTCTTTTTACAAAATATTATTACTGTTACTGGACAGTATTTACTCTAAATTGTACTCTTTCCACTGGTCGTTTAAGGCGTTCAAAGCACTTGATGATTGCAGAATAAGGTATTTAGTAGAAGGAGCAATTTATCATTAAAGTCAATGGTAAAATTTTCAGGTCATTTTAATTAGTAGTAAAAAAAATAATAAAATAAATCAAAATCAAAATGAAAAACTACAAGTTCTAGATGTGAAAGGTAGTCCAAATACAAAAGCGATTGAACAGTAATTTTCAACCGCACTTCTTGTCCATGTAGAGTACTTTAATGGTGCAGTACGTACCTGGTGAGTGGGTTCTGCCATCCGCTCGTGTCCATGGAGATGTTTTTTGCTTTGCCTGCAATGTTTCGGATTATGGCCTTTAACTTCTCTGTCTTACTGTCATGCCAATATGCTTTCAATATTTCCACAGCGTGTAGCCTAAGCCGGGGTTGATCGGTCACGAATTTGGCAGCAGAACTCTTGCCTACATTCCCATATAATAGTCCCATGTGTAATGATGTTTTTGTCTCTGCCCTTTTCGCGTTCTCATTAATACATTCTTACCAGGTCACACTGCATTCACTGCTATAGAGCCAGTCTTTGTGGATTATATACACTAATGATGCCAGTTGTTATGGCGCTGCTCTAGTGCTGGCTCGTCACTTCCCGGACTTGTTGCCATGTCAAAAATAGCTGCTTCGACTAGACACAAGACTAGACTGCATGGTGGTGTAATATCAAGAGATAAATAGAAAATTGTGCCGTGCTAATGACTTCAATATTGAAAAACGACATGAACAAGAAATGTTTTAATTTGCCCTTTGTTATGGCAGAAGACAAAACTCTAAGTGACTTAGCCAGGACTCAACCAGGACTATACAAGGACTAAAACATGACTGAATGCTCAACTAGAGGCTATACCAGAGCTAACGTGTTTAAAGAACTGATATTGTAGTGGTTCCCAACCTTTTTGTCTCAAGTACTCCCAAGCCTTCTGTTTCGTATTAGTGATTCCAGTATGAAAGTGTAAGTGTGAGTATCAAGCGCTCAAATAAATCTATTCATATTCTCAATTATTATTATCTGAGTGGGCTTGCATCTCCACAAACCTGACCTTATTTGGCCCGTGGGAAGGCCTCCTCCTGCTTGTTTTCATGGAAATGATGTTCCTTTGACTATAGTCTTCCACAGTATGACATAAAACCTATAGAAATATGGTTTTAACTTTCTATTTCCATGGAATTTTACAGAAAGTTACATATTGTACTTTTAGTAATAATTATGTCCAAAATCATTCAGTAAAAACATTCTTAAAGGTATAAATGTACTCCAGACAGAAATGTATACTTAAATACTATTCGCCTAATTAGTCCCAGAGGTCCCTGTACCACTGGTTGGGAAACACTGCCGTAATAATCAATATTGAGATAATAATTCCCCTAGTCCTATTTGCAGCCATGGCATTACTACCACACTACAAATGTTTTCATCCAATAAGCCGATCCAATATCTGGAGTGGAGGAATCTCATTCACAACATGCACAGATAGATGGCCTTTGTGTGCTTTTCAATTACAGGAGCCTTTGTATTCGAGACACTTAGCTGTAGTCAAGGTCTGCGCTACACTTTCAAAGCTACCCCTCTCGCTAGCGCAGGTTAACTGTGTGCATTTGCATTAATCACCATGACAACTGCTAGCTGGCTGCGTGCTACGCTTTGGCAGACAAGAGAAGAAGAAAGGAGGCAGAAGATGCGATAGGCTCCTGACGAACATGTATTTTAATTTCACACTTTGTGGATATTTTCGCTTCAAACTCGCAGCGAAATTGCAATTACAGGAAGCACAGGGGAGATGAGGTTAGAGCTGTCAGGGAGCGGAGCGGGGTTTGACTCTCTATTTGTCCATTGCATATGCATGTCCAACAGTGTCCACTTTTTCTTTTGCAATGGACAATATATGGAAGGTTGGTTGTTGGGAAGGGACTTTAATGCAATGCTATAACTTCAACTGTTCAAGGTATAGCAAATAAAAAATCAGATCTTTGTGTTATAAGGTAGTCTATGTACATATTCAGTGATGCCAAGGACCTTGCTGTTCAGGTTGCAAAAGACAAACTTAACACTATCATTACATTCAATCAGTCCATCTCTCTTCATCTCATTACTGAAGGAACAGGTTGGGTTTCTGACATTCAAGCAATGATTTCCGGGCTTACCCTCCCCAGACACTTCATCCAGCTCCTCAGAGGTATATATTCACTTACTTCACCCAGAGGACCTGTCCAGGATTGCATCCAGGAGGTATCCAAAACTTGAGCCACTTCATCTGATCCTCCTCGATGTGGAGCAGCAGCTCTACTCCGAGCATCTCTCATTCACTATAAGGAGGAGGGAAGTATTTCAGTTGCTTGTGTTATTTTGGTACTATGTTAATACATAGTTGATGTTATTGCATGATTATAAACCTTGCATAGAAGTTGACTGGGGGTTTTATCTTTGGGCAGATGAAAATAGTAGTAGAGTTGTCTTCCTTGAGTTAATATCATAAGTCTTTTCCCTTCTTCTAAAAATGCTAAAAGACATTAGTCACTGCATCTCAGGCTGCATTCAATTTGCTGGCTGTGTCTTGGTTTGAGCCCAGTCTAATCCGGATGTAAACCTGGTTTTGTCCTATTCTAGTCCTCACTTAGTTCTGGTCTAGTCCAGGATTAGTTCCAAATTTAGTCCCACTTTAGTCCCAATTTTGATGTGGTCTATGTGCAAATATAGCCTTGGTTTCCTCCTGTTTTAGTCCTGGTTTAGTCATGGTCTAGCCCAGTTTAAAATCTGGATTTAGTCCAATTTTAGTCCCAATTTTGATGTTGCATTTTGCAAGTGTGAACTCAACAAAAGCTTTCATGGTGAAGCTTTACCTGTGTCTTTGATAGACTTTTTATAAGCTTCACTTTAGTCCTTGTTACCTATGTCCCTTCAGATCTCTGCTATCAAACACGCCCTGGTAGGTGTTAGAATCATTTAGCCAGTTCGTAAAAAACATTGTGTAAGTTTTATCACAAATATGTCACATTTTTAAAGCTTCTGATGTGTACATTTACTTTGATCTTCTGTCATTTAGACTTTAGGCTACCGACGAACAGTAGCACTCCACCCGCATACTAATCCTGGACTTTCCAAGGATTTAATTTCGCAATGCACACCAGCGCTCATTGGGCTACAGACCCTAATTAATTTTTGGTCACAGTAATTAATTATCAAGTCAAAAAAGTCAAGAGCAGAGAGTAGAGGAATACAGTTACATGCGACGTGGAGGAGGGGAGATAAAAACATGGCTGCAGGTGTCATATAAAGGTGATGTAGTACGGGTTAAATGAGTGTGTAAGTGGACTGGTGAATTTACTGTAACAGAGGTGGAAGAAGTGTTCATGTTTTATAGGCTCAAAATGTAATTATAGTCAAATGTTGCTATATGTTTGCCTACGATCCAGAAAACACACGTCTCCAATACTTCACGATGCCTGGTCACTGTTGAAATCAGATGGGCGTGATTGACAAGTGGATTAGCCAATCAGGGACGCGCATGGTCCGTCCGTGTCAAAACAAACACAGCTGCTTACAAGAAAAAAAGAACCACAGAGGACTGAACGAAGCGCTAAACTCTTGCTGTGTCCCAATTCAACAGCTGCACACTTTGAAGTACCGTTCAAAGGACCCGGCCGACGAAGGGTGTTCCTCCGTGCAGCCTCCGGCGACCGCAAAGGCTGTGCCGAAATGGGCCGGGCCTACGCCACGGAGCGTACATCAACCGCTGTCTGTGCGCTTACGTTACAACGCTTACGTTACCTTGCCTAGCAACCATGACGGCTGCTGACTAATGAGCTAAACGTTTAAAAATAATTACAGGTTTACTTTTAATTATTCATTATTTAATTGAAGAAGAGTCACGGTAGCATCGTCGCAAGCGTTTATTTCTGTTTAGATTGAATGAAGTAAGGAATTCATCTTTCCCTTTGAATATCAATAGGCAAATATATAACGTTATAGGTGATTTCTTCCCAATTGTAGCTAGTGTTACATAACTTTAAGAAAATATACCTTGTTTCTCCCGTAGAAGAAGTCGTGCACGGTGCATGATGGGATACAGAAGTGCGCAAAGTCTGCTCGGATGCACGCTTCGTTCACCGCCGATCTCCATGGAAATGCTGGAAACGCAGGGCACGTTTGTCGGACGCATTCGTGGGGTGAGTGAAATGGGACAGGCCTTGTCGCGCCGGAAGTGACGTAAGTGCCCTTCAAATGCAGCCGACGAAGAGTGCATCCGTCGAATTGAGACACGGCATCTGTTACTGTGATGTGAGCGAAAAGTTGTTTTATTCAAAATGAAGGTGACCAATGAGCTCCTTTCTTTTCACATGTGTCACTGAAATAAACAAATCTGATTGGATGAACATGTTCGGTTCTGGATCAATATAAAATGTATTTCCATCACAACTTATACTGTTATTACCATGGACATAATCCCTATTTCTACCTCTAACTACTACTACTACTACTACTACTACTACTGCAAACTGGTAAATTCTCACATTTATACAGTGCCATTAAACCTTCAAGGCATTCAAAGCTGCACATAATTTCACAAGTATTCGTGGTATTGTTGGTACTGCTTGTTAGTAAATTCTCATATTTTGAAAGTTTAATGTGTAAAAAAAAAAAAAAAAAAATCTGTTTAGAACTGCATGTGCAAGAGCTTATGTAACAACAGTAACTTTAGATCTTAACACTAACACTGTGACCTATATACAGTACAGACTACTACTGTAACTCATTGCTATTAACAAATACACCAATTCTTCCATGCAATACTTTTACTTTTACTTTTGTGTTCTTTTGTTGACCATTTTTTTGGCGTTTTTTTGTCCAAACTTTCTAATCTACCAAGTATTTGTTGAAGGAGCCCTTTCTAAAATTAGCCAACGTGCTATCTAGGAAATTTCAACTCTTATATTGTTGGTTCCAGTCAGGAAAAAGCATGTGTCCGAGCAATTATGAGTACGATTGTTTCGTTTTGGCATCCCTGCTTTAGGTCATGGGGCTACAGTGTAAAATATAAATGGCTTGGACCGCTGTGAAAGCCACTCCGGCATTCTGAGGTCTTTGAAACGCAACTTAGGAATGTTAAAAGGTTTCATAAGCCGACACAGACGCTAATGGTAGCTCTGGGAAGCAAGTGGCTAGCTTTTAGTGCTACTCTCGGCTACACACAGAAAAAAACACAGCGGAGTGGACTGGAGAGACAGACGGGAGAGAGGCTGCTTTTCAAAGGAATTACGAAAAGAAAGCCCAAAACAACCAGCGTACTTATGTGCAATTGTTTTTTATTGTGGAAAATAGTCAAAAATTGGCAAATTGGGGGAATTTTAACAACAAACTGATAAAAACAGAACTAGCTAAGAATGCTATATTTGGAACAATGCTGTATTTCATGGTCTTTTCGTTAGTAACTATTAGTTCACTATTAGGAAATTGGATGGAACACACAACGTGGCAGAGATACACAAGCGCTAACCACTCTGCCGATATCTAAACTATTGGATTGTTGGGTTATTGGGTTGCACTGAAAAAAAAAAAAAAAAACTGTACGGGCTTGCATCTCCACAAACCTGATTCTTATTTGTCTGGGATGAGGGCCTCCTCCTGCTTGTTTCTATGGAAATTATTTTGGCAATAAACAGTATGACATAAAATCAGTCTATCCGTGGAGAATGTTCCAAAGTATGGTTTTAAGTTCCTGTGTCTATGGAATCATGCAGGTGAAGTCAAGTCAAGTTAAAGTCAAGTAAAATGTATTTGTAAAGCACATTTAAAAACAGCCACTGCTGCCCAAAGTGCTGTGCAATTTTATAAAACAAAACATACAAAAACATGATAAAACAATACAATACAAGTGTCCAGCTCAGCTCGTGTTAAAACCCAATGCAAATAAATGAGTTTTCACAAAGAGTCCAGCTCAGCTCGTGTTAAAACCCAATGCAAATAAATGAGTTTTCAACAAAGATTTAAAAATACTTAAAGATTGGGCTGTTTTAATTCACAGAGGAAGATTGTTCCAGAGTCTGGGATGAGCTACAGCTAAAGCCCAGTCCAAAATGTGAAGTGCTACCTCCAGAAAGTAAAGTAATATGTTTCGTGTTACAGTTCCTTCAATATTTGTGTATTGTTGAGTAAAAAAAAAAATTTTTTTTGGCACTGGGAGTATTTTTTCACAGTACTTCCAAGTAACAAATCTTAATCACAATAAATGTATAAGTAGTAAAAGTGTTTTGTTGACATGTTGAGAAATATCATACAATTGACATGTAGCCTACTGTATAATTAGAAACATATGGCTACATGTCAACAGCTGTTCATTACCAAATCCGTTTAATTCTTTGCACTGCATTTTTACTTCAGTGTATTATGTTAAAACAATGGTATATATACTCTTGGGTACAGATTTGACCATACCCTACCCTCCTCTGCTTCATACTGGGTTGAGCCCCCCAGTGCAAACAGGAAATGTTAAAGTCCAATTGCAGCGGAGGTTCCCACAGTAAAATGGCGGCCTCTAGTTCAGGTCCTGTCAGATCTTTTATGACTTTTCTCACCCACTTCACTACAGTTCAGCCTTTTATTATTTATTTGCAATGAGCAGATTATTACCATGGGAATTTGAACTTGGGAGCATGAACTTGAACTAAACCTCAGCGTTAAATCCGCAAAGCAATTAATCTTTTAAAATTCCTGTATGTGTAGTATTTCAATTTTTTAAGTGAAAATTGACCAAAAGTGTATTCAAGAGATTATTGGCTCTCTGGTTACCATTATACAAGTTGGCCACATGGGACTAAAATATGTATATTACTAATAAAAAGTCAAGTTATTTTGTTATATTTTTAAAAGTGAACATAGATCAAAAAGTATTTCTTCCAGCGATGATCAAAAAACTCCAGAAAAATTCCATTTTCTAGTTGCAAGTTGCAAAATCACACTTCCACTTTCACACAAAATGTAATTGCTTCTTAACAGATCATAGAATAAAAAAATAGATCAAATTTTTTTTCTTTGCTGAAATATAATAAGAAAATCCTACCGATGTTGTACCTTGTGACAAAGAAGGAATAAGAAATTATTTTGCAAACTTAACTTAAATATTGTGACGTATTCTGTTAGAAATGAGCTTACAGACTCAAAGTTTGACCAAAGTTTCTCTTATAAATATAAGTTACGTACTATTTAAAACACTCAAATAAGAAAAAAAATACACTATGGAACTTTTCTGGAGGAGAGTCTACCACCTGCTTGATCCATGGAGATGTTATTACTTTGACAGGAATGTTCCACAGTATGCCATTAATCTTATCTCCATGGAGACAAGCATAAGACGCCAACAGGCCAAGTTAATACCTGCATCTGCTTTTTTATGTTTCTTTCATTTGTGTTGTGTGAAGTGTCTTTGCGTGTTACAGAAAGCGCAATACAAGTGTTACCGTATTTTCCAGAGTATAAGTCGCACCAGCCAAAAAACGCATAATAATGAAGAAAAAAACATATATTTCACATATAAATCGCATCTGAGTATAAGTCGCACCCCCGGCCAAACTATGAAAAAAAGTGCGACTTATAGTCCGGAAAATACGGTATGTATTATTATTTTTATTATTATAAGTTACAGGTTAGATCTGCGGAAAGCCAAGCCCATTCACAGTAAGAATGCATGTTTTTTGGGTTTTTTTTTTTTGCTATATAAACACCTGCAATCAAAAAAATGCGAGGAAGGTAAGATTAACACCGTACTGCGGAACATACCAAAGCAATAACATCTCTGTGGGGGCTAGCGAGCGATCGACTTTACGGGGTCCACCTTTAACCAAAACAACTAAACCCCTCAGTGTATTTCCCATGGACCACTGCTCTAATTCACACAGCCACCAT
>KN474233.1:16495-28931 GCA_000787095.1 Periophthalmodon schlosseri | reverse complement strand
AGGGACCGGCCTCCTGCTGGTGCCCAGAGTCAGGACTAAACATGGGAAATCAGCATTTCAGTTTTATGCAGCTAAAACCTGGAACCTGAAGCTGTGAGACAGGCCTCTACTTTAACAATGTTTAAATCCAGGCTCAAAAAAGTTCTGTTTAGCTGTGCATATGACTGAAAGAGTTTTATTTTGCACTCTTTTTAAAAAAAAAAGTTAATTTCATGATGATTATTTATGTTTTGAATTGTTTGTATTGTGATTGTATTGTGTCTTTCTTATTCTGTAAAGCACTTATATTTTAATTTTAATTTATTTGTACAAGTTGTGCTATATAAATAAGCTTGCACATGAACTTGCACAAAGCTAATGCTAATACCGTAGGCTAAAGAAATGTAAATAACAGAATTAAGTTGTTTACATCGGCATACATATGACCAAGGGGTGTGGTCACAAGACGCACGCTAGACTCAGAGCTGGATCCAGTGTTGTGGCATTGATTCCCCATTCCAACATTCAGCTGAATGTTTCACTCCACTCTTCACACCGTCTCATGCTGCTTGAATTTGCAGCGTCATGATTTTAAATTTGTAATATTGAAATCGTCTATCACCACTATAGCCCTCATGCCAAAGAAAAGCTAATATAGAGTAGTTTCTGCCACCTCTACTGATCATAAGCCATATGCCTGCATCCAGTGGACTGTCTGAGGTAAATAAAGCAGATGACAAATACACTAGTCCCATTGCGTCCGCTCTCCCGCCCCCTCCCTCCTCCTCCCCACATCACCGGCTGCCAACCAAATTAGCATCAGCTGGCTTGATACATTTGTAATCTATTCTGAGCATAGCAAACAATACAAATTGGATTTCTAATTTATCCTGACTCATTTATGCAAAGAGAGAGTAATTGCGTGTCACCATGGTGACGGCTTTGACACGTGCAAACTTTCATCACCAAATACCTTCATGTTCAGAGCGAAGAATATCTAGCCGAGTGTGTGATTTGGAGAAAATGAGTTTCACATATTTGAATTTCAACAAACTGCGGCTCCTGTTATCTGGGTACGCCTGAGCACACTCTCGTACAGGCAAACACAAGCTAGTGCTGTACATGCGCTTAAGTTAGCACAGGTCTACGCACACAGACACAGTGGTTAGTTGTATTAGAAAACTTTGGTATAGTCAACTTCTATAGCAGCAGCTCAGCATTTGGAGCCATTGTTCACTCAAAGTAAACACTGTTGTTGTTTCTTTGGGCAAGACACTTCACCCATCTTGCCTATCTACAAATGTGTGTGAACAACTAATGAACAGCAATAAAACCTCTCAAGTGGACCAAGGGTGGCACCAGGGCCAGCCAGTCTAAAGAGATAATTTAACAATTAAAAGTGCACTATGTAACTTTTCTGATGGATGTTTCTTCATCTGCTTGTCTCTTATGCCTGGTATGGTATGTTCCACAGTATGGCATTAATCTTATGAATCTCCATTGATATAGTCAGGTGATGCCACAGGGCCAAGTTACAGGTCAGATCTGTGAAGAGGACCCCACTCAGTAAGTTATAATAATAATAATAATAATAACAACAACAACAACAACTATTATTATTATTATTATTATTAGTATTAGTAGTAGTAGTAGTAGTAGTAGTAGTAGTAGTAGTAGTAGTAGTAGTAGTAGTAGTAGTAGTAGTAGTAGTAGTAGTAGTAGTAGTAGTAGTAGTAGTAGTAGTAGTAGTAGTAGTAGTAGTAGTAGTAGTAGTAGTAGTAGTAGTATTTTTATGAGCAATAAAACACCCTTGATTGACTAATAAGAGATAACTTTCTTGCCACATTGTGGAAGAAAAAATATACATAAATACCAACAATAACAAGACTCTCGTGGTAGGATGGACCCTCAGTTTACAGGGGTGACCTGTGCCCCCTTGGCCACTGCCTAAATGCTCCAGGACCTCGAACCTGGACCTCAGCTCATTTTTATGATTTAGACATGTTCAAGAAGTGACCATAGACCATCAGCCATTGTTATACAAGAATACTATAAATGCTGCCATGAACCAACACTGCTGTCAAATCTAATTTAATCTAATCTAAAGTTCCATATTTCATTCATCTTTCATTGTCTCAAAGCAGAATGAAGTATCTTGAAAGTTGTATGAAGTTGTCTGAGGATTGCCACACCTTCCATTTGTGATTAAATTATTGTGAAACTGGAAAGCTTTCAAATAGATACACTTGAGTCTGCAGAACTTGATTAGAATGGGCTTGGAACATTTAGTGTCAAATAATTGGACTATAATCCACTTCATCGAGCAATGTCTGAAAGTTCTTGTCTATTGAATGACAACTGTTGATTGGGCCTAGACTGAAGTTATTGATTAGCTTGAATAATCCAACACGCCATCTCTAACCTCTCGAAAAGTAAACTCAATTAATGAGCGTCAATGTCAAAGGTGGTGATACTTTTACTCCTACTTGAGTACTATTTAAAGTCTTGGTTACTCTTCTCACTGTGAGTAAGTCTGCAAGTGACAAAAGCTTTATGCTGACAATATGAAATCATTTGAACATTTGTGTTTCTTGCACCGCTCCTTCAGATATGATTTAGTTTCTCAATTTTGTGTCTATCTTTTGAAAACAACCCATTTTGGGCATAATGTTTCCAATTACATTAACTTATCGCTATAAATCTGATGTTACGTCCAGGGCCAAGTTTATAGTTGTTATGTAACAGAAATGGAATTACCTCTACGTATGTCATATCTGCTGCCCATGTCCAACCCATAGACTCTCTATATAAATGGACATAGATAACCTGCTAGCCACTGCGTTCTATTGCGTACACTTTCTATTGAAAAATTGTCGCCCCTCTCTCTGTAACTGCTGCTGTCAGGCTCTTCATTTTGGTCTTAAAATATTCGTATTAACCCGCTCTACATGATCCTGGTACTTTTATTTAGCTATTTTGTCCGTAAATCAAGATATGAACATTCATAACAGACAAATCAGGCGCCCTCTTTCCCCTAGGTTGCTCTCGCTAGCATTAGCAACAGGTTTGATTGACAGCGTTGCTAAGCGCCCACTTCTTGCTAAACCAGCGGTGCGGGTGGGAAGGGGTGTTACCTTCAACAGTCTGGATTGGCTCTTTGGTTGCTATGATACTCGTGGTCAGAATTCCAAATATGGAAAATTCACCCCTATAGCTGCTCTAGCCTTGATGAGCTTCATTTGACTGGAGCCGAACGCTATGGGTGGCGTCATAGTTCCTTAGTCCCCTTCTTCACACAGTCTCTCCAACCAGGAAGTAAAAGTATAAACTTCACCAGAATATATATATATATTTTAAAAAAACTACTTGAGTATTTACTTGAGTACAATTTTTGTCTATGCATCTCTGTCTACGCTCACTGTACAAGCAAATAGCCTTCCTCTTCCTCAGTCTTCTTGATTATCTTGACTTGGAAAAACAAACTGACTTAATAGCATGGTTTTCTGGTCGTGCTCAGCCATTTTCCCGCCCGAGATAACCCCTGTACGTTTAATATGCTGATAAATGTTCGTTTAAGCCTCTGTGCACTAGAATAACACGAGTGCGTAACGTGTCCGGCCGGATCCTTATCACGCTGTAATCACCCTTATGTTTGCTCAGAGATAACAGTAGGCTATGTAGACTGTGAGAAGATGTGTTTGGCTTGAACTAAATGGAAGGACTGTGCTACAGGGGAAAAAAAGTTTACTTTACTTTTTGTACTAAGTTGTGGGAAATTTGTGACTGCCACTGGACCATATTGCAAAATATGTTTATTAAAAAAAACAGTTTTGTTTGTTTTTTTTAGTTTATTTTTATCCGGTCATTACATTCAAAATCAAACATTTTCCAACTTGTGTAAGGTTGTACATAACATTTCTATCATGACCGAAAGGGTTTAGGCTGAAGTAAGAATTCTTATAAAAGCATTTCTATCATGACCGAAAGGGTTTAGGCTGAAGTAAGAATTACTTATAAAGCCTGACCCTATTTAATAATAACACACAACAATTCCAAGAAAAGCAGCAGATAAGTTCTGCAACATATGACTCAATATGTAAACAAAAGAAAAACTACAAACCACAGCAGTTCACATGGATCATTCCTGAGTCCTGTAACTTTCAAAAAGTAATGTTTTATACCTCTTTTTAAATGCTTCTATTGTGTAGGAGCTTTTTAATTTGTCATCAAGGTTGTTGGAGACAATAAGCAGCTCTTTAGGTCAAAATAAGTCTGCTGTGTACTGTTTGCTTCTAATTACAAAATCCTTTACTGTCCAATAGTCAAGAAGTGCGTGGTTGGCATGCTAGTTATTGTTAGCTTCACCGTGACGGCAAAAATCCGCACTGGTTTCTGAGACTTGTGAAAAGCTCTTATAAACTCATAGTGGTGAATAATTAGGATGTTCGTAATGCACGTGAGGAATAACTTAGGACCGCTGCAAACTGCTTAGACCGAAGTAGTTCTGTGCAGTTATTATAAAGTAGTACAGACTATTCAAAGTATTACACTGAATATTGATCGGTAGCTTACAATTATTGTCAATTATCATTCATAGTTATATTACTTTTTTATTTCCTCTTTGTTATTAAAGGTGCACTATGTACGTTTTCTGGTGAAAGGTGTACCACATGCTTATTACTGTGTTCCATGGTATGCCATAAAAAGTATCACAAGCAGGTGACACCACCGGGCCAAGTTACAGGTCAAATCTGTGGAAAGGCGACCCAGGAAAAGAAGAATACATTTTTATTTTTAAGTAATAAAAACATCTGTAATTGAATAAAGGCAACATAGATGAGACAGTATAAGTTTAACATCATACAGTAGAACATCTACGAAGGACCAAAAATGGCATAATTGGAAATGAATACTTTAAAGAATAAATGTTGGAACGTATTAAGTTGAATGGGGTGTTACAGCTCCAGGCCTCCAGCTCCTCCTACAGCCTTATGTGTCAAGTCCCTGCTGCTGATCCCTGTTTCTGTGAGCAGGCTTCGAACCGACAGATGCCTCCTGAGACTGACGCGTTGATCTCAAGCCAGCGCCCGATTGGCTCCTGGGTCCCGTCTGCCGATCGGCGCGTCGCTCTAGAGCCTGGTCACTTGCGGGTCTTCACCTGCAGCTGCCACGCCTGTAAAAGGACCCGCCCCCTGCTGCTCCTTGCTGCTGGGTCCTGTCAGTGAACAGCACGGCACTTTTGTTCTGTGTAGTTTTTGTACTTTGTAAATTGAGACACTTGTAGTCCTTCAACTTAGTTCTGCGATCGGTTTGTTTTGTGTTATTGTAATTTATATACTTACTTTTAGTTGCACATTGAATTACCTCTTTTGTTAGTTTTTACTTTAACGTTCCTTTTAAATAAATTATAACTTTAGTTATCTTTAGTTTGTTTGTTACTTCCGCTGTTCCTAGCTGAGCTGGGTTGTAACATGGGGAATCAAAATATATATGTAAATAAATAAATGCATTTACACATTACATACACAAACATTCTGGCGATTACAAAGTTAAAATATGTCTATACATGTCTATATTCATTTCTTCATTTGTTAACATGCATTTATTTTAAAATATATTTATTTTTACAATGACTTATTTATACATTTATTTATTTATTAGTTTATTTTAACTTTTTTATTATTGTTACATTTTTTATTTACTCATTTATTTATTTCCACTTTTATTTCTACATGTATTTATATCCACATTTATCCTTTTCCACATTTCTTTGTCGCTAAAATGCATATAAGTGGGCGGGGCTAACTGTGATTGACAGAACGTCGGGCTCTACTTCCTCCCTGTTTATGTGGAGGCAGCTGCTTCTATTTGGAACACTGCTACTTCAACCACTGCTGCTACTAATTGAAATCTAAATTGTTAACACATTTCCAATTTTAACGTTCAAATTCTCGCCACACAAGAATCACATTAGTCTTGTCACATTTGTCACATTGCCTGGAATCCAGAATACACACTTAAACAAGCTCCAATGCTTCACGAAGATGTGAGTGTGGTCACCTGCGTATCTCCCCGTTTTCAGATGGGTGTGATTGACAGGTGGATTAACCAATCAGGGACACACATCTGTCTGTATCAAAACAAATACGGCTGCTTACAAGGCAAAAATAAAGGAAAAAAATATCTCAGGGGACCGAAAAACAATGAGCGAAGCGCTAAACTCTGTTAATCTGCGGTGAGAGAAATGCGATTTTGTTTGTAAATGATAGGTGACCAGTGAGCGTCTTTGTTTCACGTGTCACTGCAATAAACATATCTGATTGGATGGCAGTGTTTGGTTCTGGCCATTGTGACTTGACTGATATCCTTCTATATAAAAAATATTGAGATATCATTCAGGATTTGCCAGGGAACTATATTATAATCGCTTCAAATGAAAGCACGGAATTGCCTGCAGAATAGGTCTTCCTGTTCCCACAACCTTTAGCTTTAGCTGTCACTGTGCAAATTCTTACATTCTCATTCTCCATATTCTGACATCTAAAACTATCTCCTCACATGGTCCTCTGTTCTGCTTTAAGCTCCTCTCGGCAAAGGTCAGGCTCGGATCCTGGAGCTTATTCACGGCATCCATCCTTTTTACTGTCAGTTAGGATCACACGTGCACAATATGGCGGAGAGGTGAGCCGCGCATTGAAGGGGACGTATGATGCATTATTCAAGTACTTTAGGCGATATTGGTATTTCACGTTTTACAGCTTAAAATTAAGTTCAGCGCTGTTTTATGAGTTTACAAAATTGCTAGCAGAGGGCGCTAAGAAACATCTCCTTTTGAGCAGTTTAAAATGGCAAAGTTTCATGTTTTTACAATTACGATTTCATTTGGTGGGAAAGCCTCTGTATATTTCGTACAGTTTCGTGCAGCCAAGTGGCAGTTTGTGAAGGAAAGTTGATGAAACCAGTAAGCAATGCTGAGTTCTAGGTTGTTATAATTGTAGTAGTAGTAGTAGTAGTAGTAGTAGTAGTAGTAGAAAATATAGTTATGTTAAAGGCGCACTATGTAAGTTTTTGATAGTGGGTCAGGCACCTACTTGAGTCCACGAAAATATATATTGTTTTGCTTGGAATGTTCCACAATATGGCATTAAAATGTGTTACTACCTTACACTGTGTTCTTCCACCTTAAATGTTATTAAATGTTACCTTTTACTGTTTTGAAAATGCTACATTCGCATACTAGGCAATGTGGGTAAAGTGTCTTGCCTAAGGACACTAAGTGACAGAACTTGGTCCGAGCGGGAATCAATCCTCCGAACTTCAGGTTGGGCGACCACTTCTCTAACCGCTTTGAGCCCCCTCCCCCCATTGCTCTCCGCGCTAAGTCGCCCCCCCCTTCGGAGAGTTATCGCAACACAATCCACATACATCCTGCTAATGAAACTACCGCACATCGTATCAGATTTGTGAAGTTGTAGAGTGGTACATGGGTTATGTAGGCTACGATCACACTGCTGACCGTAAGGAGGGTTCGAATGGGTCCCGGGAGAGAACGCTAGATTATTCAAACATGCATGGATGACGTATAAAACCTCTTCAGGCATGTTTTTGGTGAGGGAACGATATCTAATATCTAACATCACGACTATATTACGAAGCTCACGTGTGCAACCCCAAACACCACGCAAGGAAAAACGGTACTTATTACTTTGTTTGATATTATTTACAACGGGATATTTATAACGTGAGCGGGGAGCGAGAGGGGGCCGTGAAGAGCAGCGCATTAAGTGTATTGACATAAACAGCTCGTCTGGCGCCTTGCCTTCTGCTTTGATGAGGGTTTAAGTAGGAAGCCATTGAGAGACTTAGGAAGGAACATTCCCAGAGGATCAATAGATTACAGAGAGGGCTAATCTGGCAGCACCAAACCAAAGGGTGCACAAACCAAAGGGTGCGCGCTCGCTCTCTCATGTCTCCTCCGTAATGTGGGTCGACAATCACAGCAAGTCAATATGTCTTTGTTTAATATTAATCCTGTCTGGGCAATAACAGCTAATGTCAAAGAAGTTAGCGATTAGCATAAAGTCGCTGCATCCAGATTATGGCTATGCTAATAGAAATAGCCAGTAAGGAGAGTTCTCTGTTTTTACATAAAGATTGTTTTTACCACATTTGTTGTACTCACATTGTAGTAATGCCACCAAAATATATTTAATAGGCAGAGGTTCCATTTCTGGGCCCCTACGACCCTACGGCCCGGGACAACAGAGCCCTTTGTCCTCCCCTGCCAGCAAGAACCACACACAAAACTTTACAAACACAAGTGGGTCTGACTGACAGGCGGATTAACCAATCGGAGAGACGCATGCTCTGTTTGAGTCAAAACAAAGATGGCAGTTTACGAGGGAAAAATGAAAAAAATAAAAAAATAACAGAGAGAACTGAGCAACAGCGCAGATTTCTGCAGAATCAACAATCAAAGCACCAAACTTGTATTTATCTCAGGTAAAAGAAGGTATATATTTTGTTCTGAATAATGCGATAATTTTTAGGGGATGTCTTCCACATTTGAGTGCTGCAAATTAGCAGCTGTGGATTCAAACAATGTAGAAGGGACTGGCTGCTCAGGCAACCAAAATATTAAAATAGTTGTTAGCGGTTTCACACATTTAAATTTTTTTTTTATACCTAAATAATTTCTACATCTGCAAATGATACACCTCCAAGCATTCACTATGACGAATTCAATTACTCAAAACATACAGCACATCTTAAAGCCCCACTGTGTGACATTTCAGACAGGAGATGTTGTTGCTTTACCTGAAATGTTCCACAGTATGGCATAAACCTTTGCTACCTGCATTTATTTATTAACATGTGTTGTATTTGCTTTAAAAAAAAATACCTTGAAAATCATCCATTCTTACTGGGAGCATGGTTGCCTCTCCGCAGATCCGACCTGTACCTTGGCCTGGTGGCATTACCTGCTTGTCTCATTAAGGCTTTAATGTCATGTCTGTGGAAAATTTCAAGTGAAGCTGGGAAGTAACTGAATACATGTACTGTGAACTGTATTTCGGTACAGTAACTCTTTCAGTTGGTGGTTTTCATAAAGTTGCTTCCCTACAAACAAAGGAATACGTTGCAGTGTTTGATCATGCGATTTAGGCTTCAAACTGCACAATATTAGTGAGGAAAAACAGAACACACCGCTATTGTGGTGACTGCATGTGTGATGTCTTTGATCCCATGCTGCGTTTTTTTTTTTTTACTATAATTTAAATGTAACTTGACGTATTCAGAATACAGCTCTCTGATTGGGCCATGTAACGCAATATGATACAAAGTACCTTTAAATGCAGATATTCAGTATTCTGTGACTAAATACATTTTCAGGCTTGCCTCTGCACAGACCCGACTCGTAGCTTGACTTGTTGAGGATTCACTTAGGTTATACAAGATTCACCAATATCTTCATATCCTTCTGTTGCCCTCTTCATCCTCCCATGTCCTACCTCCTCCTTGCGCCTAAAGCGTTCTTCAGAGCCAAGGTGAAGCTCCCCGGACGCGCCCGCGATTAGAGCCCCCGTGCTGGGAAGGAGAACCACGCCGCGCCCATCCATCAAACCATTTCAATTAAAGCCCTCTAAGAAATGATTAAATAATCAGCATGAGCCTAATGGACCCATAGATCCTGGTTATGGAGGACATTGGTCACAGGCCCGAGAATGTGCGACCCGTGCCAGATGTCAAGCAGCCCTGGCGGTGGAGAAGACGGATGAGGGGAGCAGAGCGGTGTGAGGGGAGCAGAGTGGTGTATGGGAAGACATAGGGCGGTGTATGGGAGACAGAGGAGGAAGCCTGGGTTCAAGTGTCCAAGTGTTTTGACTGACCAAGTGTTTTGACTGACCCCCTTTCTATAATTTGGATAGCCCCATGAGATGTGTGTGCGATCTCGTTTTTTGGGGGGCCCATTGCATTTGGGCGTTGATGTCGTAATCTCAGATGGTGAACATGGGCCTATATAGTTCTATGGGAGATTTACAGGTTTTGAAAGAAATATCCAAAATAGAAATCTAGAAAATAATACCTTATTATTAGATGCAGACAGCACACAGTGGTTTGATTTGACTAAAACAGGCCCATTATGCAAAATTTAACCATGTTATAGTTTCCCCTCACCATTTGCTCACCTGAAGTTGTATTTGGAGTGATTTGTGCATGTTTGAGGACTCCTTAATTGTTTATTTTCAAGACACCATGTTGCCGATCAGCTCTCGTTTTCACCGTCACCGGCACACGCTCACTAACTTGGTTCTCCAATTTTATTTTCTTACCCTGTGATACGCGCAGGATTCTGCAGCGTCGCATAGTCATTTTGACACAGATGAAAAAAAAAAAAAATCCCCGCTCGCTAGTGTGCTGCAGCTATCCATCGGAGGTGCTGACAGCTGCGCAGCTCTTTGCTGTTGTCAAGAATCCAGTCTGTCCCTGTGTTTCTGCGCCGTCTCCCTCCCCCTCCCTTTCTGGAGTGGGGCGGAGACTCAGGCGCCACCCATCACACACCTGCAGCTCATCTGCAATCAAGCCACCCCTGGAGTACAAAGGAGCCGAGGATCCCTACGGACTCCGCCAGATCGTCAGCGTATCTCCAGTGTATCCTGCGTGGTATTACTCCGATTGGCTCTGTCTAGTTTTTGCGGCTCTGATCTCCGTATTCAGTCGGTCTTTCTCGTTATTTGCCAGATCCCGCTCCTTGGACTTCCTGCGCACTTCCGCCTCTGACCCAGCTCTCCACGACCGGCACAAACACTCCGGCGCCCGACCCAGCTATCTACAGCTTGCTCCGTCAACCATCGTTCATATTTCGAACTTGTAAATAAACTCTGTTAAACTGTTCCACGAGTCTGTATCTTTGATCCCCCAGATGTTACGACAGTTGCGATGACGTTCACAGCGATGACTGCTCCCACTGGGCATCACAGTTTTCTAACGCAGAAATCAGAAGACTTGTTTCTTTTTTTTAAGTCGCTTTAGATGAATATTGCGTTTTAAAATGTGCAAATTATAACGTAATGATCCATGGGTGTCATAGATTATAACTATATAGCAGACACAAGCACAATAGGTCTTCTTTAAACACATATCTTTCTATGGTTGGGTTTCAGGTTGCGTACACACATCACATCAAAACCGGGGCTAAACTGGAAATAAACCCGCAACTAAATCTGGAGGAGACCAGAACTAAACCAGAACAAAGTCAAACCAGTTCTACCTCAGGGCAAAACTGGGTGTGAAATAGTGAATGTCTGTTTTTATACTTTGTTCCCATGGTTTATATTTAAACATTTAGAATTGTGTATGTTCTTTTGTGATTGGATTTCCCTTTTCATTTCTTGCAGTGCCTCCAGATCTTATCCAGGACTGAAACTGCATGGGTGGGCTTATGGAAAACAGTTTAGCCTGTTCTTCTTCTGTGTGGGCTGAGCACAAATGTCTGAAGGACCTTTTCAGATAACGCAGACTGCACATTTCACAAACCCTTTCTACATAACAAAACTCACCTCTTTGCTCCAAACATTTCTGTAGAATTCAAGGTAAAAACCCTTCACGATCCAAGGTTAAATCTCCTATTAGCATATACTAACAAACACTGCTACATCGGGGAAGAACTAGTTGATTTTAAACTGTTGCGGTTTGAATTTATTCCTCACTTACCTTGTGCATCATGCGAGCGTCCTAATTATTCACCATGATGAGTTTAGAAGCGCGTTTGACAACTTTCAGATACCGGAGCGGAGTTTCGCCATCACAGTAATACTAACAACAACTAGCAAGCTAACCGCACACTGCAGACTTATTTACAGTGGGTACAGGATCTTTATTATGAGCACTAAGCCATGTTAAGTAAAGTACTTTTAAACAAGTAACTTTTTAATAATACTCTACTTCTCAGAGTAGTTTTCAGACACCTTACTTTTACTTCTACGTGAGAAATGTATTGCACAGTGTTACAGTATTTGTACTTGAGAAACCGTTTTGGTTCCTCTTCCCACTGTGAGTAAGTCGACAAGTGACAAAAGCTTTATGTTGACAACACGAAATGATTTGAACAGTTGTGTTTCTTGCACTGTTCCTTCAGATATGATTTCATTATTTCTCCTTCCATTATGACATTATAACATTATAACTCAGATGATATGTCCAGAAATGACTCTTACTTAAATATTACTTTACAAATACCAAATACTTTTTCTCAATCGCACTTGTCTGCATCTAATTATAAACCGTTTTTTTATTGTCAGCAAACCAGGAAGTAAAGCGAGTTGTTGTTGCCTTAACCGGAATGGGAAAAGTTGTGAAAACTAGTTCTGTTGTCATGCTTTTTAATAATCAGGTACAGCGTCTTTACATAATATTGTTTTGAGGTACCACGACTCTTACTTTAGTACAGTGGCTA
>KN474233.1:0-15409 GCA_000787095.1 Periophthalmodon schlosseri | reverse complement strand
TTTTTTTTTTTTTTTTTTACCATACTATATAATTAATTTACTTATTTATCAGATTTTGTAAATGACCCTGCTGAATTATTTAATATCACAAATTGTATTTTTTACTTACTATAGTAGCAATGGGCAAAAGTGGTGTTAGTAGTAGCAGTAGGAGTAATATCAGTAGTATTAGTAGTATGATTCACAATGTTGTACGACTACTTTTTGTCTGTTACCGTCAATGAATAGTTTGTAGGGCTGTAGCCAACTAAAGAAATTCTTTGTTGACTAAAGACATGCTCTGCCGATTGGCTAAAATAATCAAGAGAATGATCTGGATTGACTAACGCCACTAACCGATTAATCGATTAAGCAACTAAAAGCCTACAGCCCTAACAGTTTGTGGGTATAGTATGATTTCTATTGTCCCCATTTCTATTCTATTTTGCTCCTTTTTGTACAATCCCCTCCTCCTCATCCTCCACCATCTCTCTCTCTCTCTCTCCACCCCGATGATAATTAGCCTCTGTCATGCACGCTCCAGCACACACACACACACACACATTTTCTCAGCTGCCACCCTGACAGCCATCAAAAAAAAAAAAAAAAAAAATGGGGGCAAATCTTATTTACTTGAACGCATTTTCAATTTTTGTGTCTTCTCCCTGGAAATGTATGCCAGAGTGCGAGGAGGCAGTCACAGTAACACTAATGCAGAGGGTACTTTTTGAGGTATGTGGCAGTGGAGTGAGTACATCTTGTAATTTGTTGCAATTTTGATTTGGTGCGAATGAAATGATGGCGAGTTACTTATTTTATTATCCTATTTAAAATGTTCTCTGTATTCCATCCATTTCTCCCAATTTTCAAAAAAAAAAAACCCAAAAAAAACAAAAAAAAGAAAACAAACAAAAAACATACAGCTACACTTCTTTGCACATCGGCCATAAAATCAAACTGGAAACTTTCATGTTGAGTGGTGAAAGTACAAACCACTATGCCACCATGCTGTTTTGAACTGAACCAACTGGGCCTAACTGCACTAGGTATGTGCAAAATCTTATTTATTATTTATCTTGATTTGAGTACATTTTGTCCAGTCTTGAAATACGCCTTGACAATGGAACAAGTTATGCCAAGAAAAAAATATCTTGGCGCATATAGGTACACGTATTTGTCCATCCATCTTCTTCTGCAGTAATCTAAGCAGGGATGCCCAGACTTCCTTCAATTCAATTCAATGTATTTTTGTAAAGCCCAAAATCACAACAGAAATTGCCTCTTAGGACTTAACAAGATCATTGATTTAACCAACAGAAAGTTAGAAAATCAAACAGTGAAACAAACATTCATAAAGAAAACAAATAAATGGATAACTGTCCCAGAACATCCCCTGTGCTTAGACCCTCCTTCCCGGCAAGAAAAAACAAAAAACAAAAACCCAGTGGTCACCCTCCCTCACCTCAGACACTTCCTCCAGCTCTTCCACAGTACAAGGCGTTCCCAGGCCAGTTGAGAGACATAGTCCCTCCAGCGCAGCGTGTCCTGGGTCTTCCTCAGAGCCTTCCCCTGGTGGGACATGTCCAGAACACCTCTGCGGGGAGGCATCCAGGAGGCATCCGGGACGCCTCAGCTGGCTCCTCTCGACCTGAAGGAGCAGCGGTTCTACTCCGAGCTCCTCCCACGTGACTGAGCTCCTCGCCCTATCTCTAAGGGAGCACCCAGCCACCCTGCGGATCCACGATCTTCTCCTTTTGGTCATTACCCGAAGCTCATGACCGTGGGTGAGGGTAGGAACGTAGCACATACTGTATTTGTATCACTTGAAATGTGAGAAAATAACGTATTAAGATTTGACTTAACTTTTTCTACTGCCAAATGACAGAACGCACTTAAATATTCCAACAGTTTAAACCCATTTCAGATGGTATTTTTTTCCAGGAAATTAAGCACAACATATTAGTTGAATCTCTGCTTATGCTATAAAGTCGGAGACGGTTAAATGAGTCTTACCTCTGTTGTAAGGAATGGAGCTTGGCCCTAATGTTTCCTAATGTTTTTCTATGTCTAGACTTGTGCATGCAATTACAGCCATGATTTCTACTGCAGTGCATGTCAGACTCAGTCACTGTTGAGAAATTCAGACCTCAGATTTTAAAACTGTGTCTGAGGAGAGGAGGCGCACAAAGGGAGGAGTTCCATCTGCAGTGTCAGTGAAAAGGAGAAAAATAGGCATGATACATTTTAAAACCAATCTATGACACCTCCAGAAAACCATTAGAAACCATCTGGCTAATGTAGGGCTGTCAAAAGCATCAAAAACCACATACTAATTGATACCGAAACTAGTATCGATACTAAAAGAGTCACAGGATGGAAATGGACCATTCTTGAATAGCTTTAGAATGATCTTGAGCTGTATCAGAACAAGGATAAAACCACATAGACTAGTATACGCCCATGGACCATTATGGAACCTACTGGACGACTGAGGTATTACACAGATATAAGGTACTACGATTTAATGTTGAATATGACATTCTATTGTCTAAATAAACTTTTTACTGTCATTGTGGTATCAGAATCGGTATTGAGTCTGAAATTTTAGTATCGTGACAACACTAGACTAAAGGAAATGCTGAGGAAATAATGAGACATGGCAAGTAACATGTGATAAATCAGTGGAAACAATACAAAAATAAGCCCTACGTGAATGAGAGCACATGGAATATAGTTGAGTTGTGAGTTAATCAGGACATTTATAAATGTACAGTGCATAGAATACTCTGACTATACCTGCAATGTTCCACAGTATGACTAAACATATATCTCCACGGAGACAAGCAGGTGACACCAACAGGCCAAGTTACAGGTCAGATCTGTGGTGCGGTGACCTCACCCACATCAATGTATTTGTCTGATTATACATTTTTGCAACAACACAGCCAATTCACATCTCTGTATAAATTGAAAAAGCAACAGAGAGTTTGAGGATTACCTTTGTAGCTGCAATTCATGGGTTAGTTATTTACCTCTCAAAACATTACTGAAGAGTTTATATATTAGAATATTAATTACAAAGTTTAACTGTACTGCAAAAAAATGGGAAAACATCTTCCCTCATATCTATAAAATGGTTGTGGCTGAGAGGACTTGTTTTGCTGCTGCGGTGGAAATATGAAGGAATGGGTTGTGGCCTTTAGCTGAACAGGCAAAAGCATGTAAGTAGAAACTGTCTGAGATGTGATTGGTTGAGAGACACATCCAGCAGGCTGCTTTTAGCTAACTTCAACTGACACCTAAATGTTAAACGGTCACATTTTTATATAGCGCTTTCCCACCTCCAAGGCACTCAAAGCATCAAGGAACCACTCACTCTTCCACATCCACATTCATACACCAGTGTACGCAGACGCTGGGGGCGCGTCGCAAGGACACAGCGACGGCATTCGTCTGTGGGAGCCGGAATCGCACCGCCGACCTGTGGGTCAGTGGATCAATGATGTTTACGTCGAGAGCGGGATTCGAAACAACCAACCTTCGGAGCAGCGGACAAACACTGAGCCACTGTCGCCCAAACAGTGACAATATTGTAAACGCTATCTTCGTCATCTCTCCCACTTGTGCACCTGGTCCTCCGGTTTCATACCCTCACTACGTAACCCGACCCAAAAACTCTCTATGAAGCCGTCCTGTCGCGGTTCGGGCTTCGAGGGGCGTTGTATAATTAGTGTAGCCGCGAGTCTAAGTTACTCTTTGCCATTCGCTCTCCACCTCCCCTCTCAGGCCGCGTTTGTGCCAATTAACTGGCACAAGCACAAATGATCCGGTCCGCGCCCTGGGCTCTATAATCTCATTACAGATGGAGGAGTACACGGCGCGTCTAATGTGCGCTCCTTGATTTCCACAATATGTCACAAACACTATCTCCGCAGACGGATGCTAGTCAGGGGAAAGCTTATGGTACACGCGGGGAGCATTATACGAGCGGTTTTGCAGGAAAACATGAGAATCAGAGGAAAATGATATTGCGAATTCATTTTGTGTCGGTTGTAAAATTGATAGGTGGGATTCCTTTGTTCTGTCTTTCTTGGCAGTTTGGACCTTATTACCAGCATGGTGTGCTGCTGCTGCTGTGTTGCTGGGCAAGGCACTTCACAGAGAGAATACAACGCAGAGTGACTTGAGTCAAGTTGCACAAACGCCATATCAAAAGTGGAACTAAATCTGGACTACAGAAGGACGACAACACGCCTTAAGTGGGCTCAAACCAGTTCCAAACCAGGATAATATGAATGCGCACTAAACTTAATTTCTGATATAGAAAGACCTATAAAAGTTTTGGTCCAAAAACACATTTTTGTATTGTGAAAAAAACTAAACAAATAGACCCCATATTTTTAAATGCCTTAACAATGATTGATAAGGAAATTCAAAAGCTCATGGATGACTAGATTGTCCAGATTTTGATGTTGAAATTTTGCTTTCGTTTTAATTTTACTCACTAGTGTCACGGTGGCAGAATGACTAGCACTCATGCCCCACAACAAGAAGCTTCCGTGTTCAACTCCCGTTTGCCTTGCTGTATGAAGTTTCTCCCTGCGTCTGGGAGGGTTTCCTCAGGACCCTTCACCATCAACCTAAAACAACTAAGGCAGTCCTGACCAAGACTAGCTCAAGATCTGGAGATGGGTCCCGGGTGCTGCACTGCGGTGCTCACTGCTCCTGACAGGTTGCCCATTGTAGGATGGGTCAAATGTAGAGGATGTAGAGGCGCAGTGGGCGACCGCGTCACCAGATCTTGAACAAGATTTGAGTACCTAGCTGAAGGATTTGCCAATTGTTCCGATTATTTTGGGTTAATGGGGGAAGCTGAAGTACCACAGAGACCCAGGGAATCTAACCCACAACTTTCTTGATGAGTGACAGGAATGAACTCAGCCACTTTCCCATCATCTTGTGCCCATACACTGTGCCCATTTCTATACAAGAATTAACCCTCTCACAAAAACCCTGCCTACATGCCATTATACATAAAAACGACTTGTCTTCCTACGCCCATAGCACGAGGAGAGAAAGTAGTTCCAGTTGTGCATTTGAGTTGAGTTGGATAAACGCATCATCTTCCTCCATTTTCCCGCTCGTGGATCTAGTTGATGAAGTGCCAGATCCCCTCCCTGTTATTCTCCCAGCACCAGCCAACTGTCCACATGCATGAGCTTCTTCATCAGTCACTGCACCCTCCTCTCCCTCTCTTTTCTTTCTCTTCTTTTCTTTCATGCTCTCTCTCTCTTCACCTCCGCATGGGCCCAGGTGCGGAGACAACGGAGCTGATTTATCTCTATTGTAAGGGTTATCATAGTGGAGTAGAGTAATGAGAACCAAATGAACCAAGCGTCTGCAGAACAATGATGAGGTGCAGAGTTAGCGATAGCATCAGGGTTCTATAGAGAATTAGCCAAAGGAATATAACCGCAGATAGGAAGTAAACTGTAAAATCATTTTAGAATCATTGAAGAACCAAACTTTGACGGTGACATAACTATGGAAGAAAAACGGTAGGTGGTATGGTGAGTTCTAGTCTGTTGCTTCCAAAATTCTGTGTGGGAAATGAATTAAAACAAAGCACTGTGTAACTTTCTGGAGGTGGCACATTATCTGCAGGAGTCCATGGAATTAGAAAGTTAAAACCGTACATTGGAACATTCTCCCTAGAGGTAGACGTTTTATGCCATGTGGAATATCATAGCCAATGGAACAACATTTCCATGGAGAAGGCCCTCCTCCAGGTCAAATAAGACTCAGGTTTGTGGAGATGCAAGCCCAGCTCAGAGTAACACTGAATTTACACCCGGAGCTGCAGCGCCATCCAAGTTTCGGTGTCTACACGCCATGCGCCTTTTCCTTCATAAGTTGTCCTTGTCAAGTTGCGGTTTGACGGCATAAAGTGTATTATATTTTTTGTAGTATAAGTATAGATAAGTATAGTATAATTTTTCGTAGTCCATCACGTCATTCCCCGAGCTCCTGATGTAACACATGTTGTTTTACACAACTGTAGTGTTTATTTATTTATTTGTAGAATTTATTTTGAAAGGGCATCGGAGGTTTATTTTTGACACCACATGCTGTTTTCCTGTCTTTTCTGCTAAAAAGCCTGGAGACGCTCCATTGATGCTGAAAAACAATTTTGTAATGATTCTGGCAGAAGATAATTTATTTATGATTTTCAGTGTGTATAGGTTCCTTCAATCATAGAATTTTTGAAGGTTTATACATAATGGCAGGGTTGTCTTGGTTTTAGTTGATAATGTGCCTTATTGTCTCTTTTTTAAGGTGAAGACTACTTTTGCGTTAGTTTTATATGTATATGTACTCCCCCAAACCTTAGTACGTTGCCATTAATATTCCAAAAAAGCACCTAATCATGTCCCAACATATATTTACTTTCTGTTGAGAGTTGCCATGTCCTGTGAAGAGCCATTCATCATTCATCTTTCAAAGTGCACTGGGAAAACTCCGACTACCTCTGCACCGTTAAGTGACTGCGATCACTGTTTTAGCCAGTGTAAAAGTTATTCTTTCATAGCTCTTCAAACTAATTGTGTTACTTGATCTACTCGTGCCAAAACATACACATAAACCCCTTTTGAAGAGTGAGGAGGAGAATGCTTGGTTACGCTGGCTCTATCAGACCGGCTGTCTCCCCGTGTACAATAGAAACTACCTGTGTGATTGATGAGTCAGCCAGGCTCCTGCCCTGTAATCAACTCATGTGAAACTAAATAGGACTTGTGCGCATAAGTGGGGTGGATCAGGTAATCGGTGTAATTGAACTGCTGCCTGGAGTCACCCTGCTCCTCCTGACGCCACGGTAAGCCCCCGGGTGCCAGGGTGGGTGTCTGTGGGTGTCCCTTGGGCGCTCCGGGTGGCAAAGATCATTTAAAAAAAAACGATTAGAAATGGGTTTTAGTCATTTGATACATACTTTTGGTCTAGTTTTAGGATGAGTTCATACTTGCACATACCACATCAAAATTGGGACTAAACTGGGACTAAACCTGGACTAAAGCGAGACTAGAACAGGACCAAACCAAATCAGGACTAAACTTGCCTTAAACCAGAACCAAACCAAAGTGTGAATGCAAACATAGTCAGCAAAATTTCATTCCAGTTTAGTCAACTAAATCTATAAGGCGGTTAGTTGACCAAAACAGTATTTTTTTTTTTTTATTTGAAAAATTGAAAACTTTTTGTCAAAATAAAGATAATTAAATTGTGTTGCATAGTGAATCTACCACATGTACACACTTGTTCCTAGTTTAGTCTGGTTTGGATTAGTTAGTTTATACTCCCTATACTTCCCTTCCTTCTATTAATTTACTTTTTATTTGAAAAGCCAGAGTACACAACTTTTTAGCCAAAATGGACTAAAATAAAAGTGTTTTTCATTCATTTTGGTTGTTTTTATTGCACTGAGAAACCTGGGAAAACATGCGTCCTTACTGTAAACGGGCTTGCATCTCCACAAACCTCACGCTTATTTGACCTGGAGGAGGGCTTCCACCTGCTTGTTTCTATGGAAATGCTGTTCCTTTGGCTATAATATCCCACAGTATGTCAAAAACCTATATAATGTTCCTAAGTATTGTTTTGTCTTTCTATTTCCATGGATTCATGCAGGTGATGTGCCATTTCCAGAAAGTTACACAGCGCTGCTTTAAGTACTTGTCAAAAGTATTACATTGAACAATATTACGACAGAGTTTACCCGTTGGCAAAATGATGGCTGCATTACATCGTGTGGTTATGAGGTCTGGTCTTGTTGTGACCTTTCCCTCCCTGTGCTTACGGAGGTTCCTCATTCACGCGCTGATAATTAGCCTGATCCACTCGGCAGGGCTCTCCAACGCTAAAGGTTAGCCATACTCACCCAGGACAACACCCAGCTATTACCAGACAGCGCAGGAGCTAGCAAGAGCAGGCTTTTACACCTCCATGTGGCCATATCACAGCTAACTAATGAGCTGACCAAAACATACAAGATAGTGAATTGTACAGGAGGGTTAGCGATTAAGTTGTCAGGATAATATTTGGTCATGAATCTAAACATTACGTTATAATCAAATCAAACGTAACATAGACTGATAAAATATATGAAAATCATGCCTGAACTGAATGTGTGAAAAGTCCTTTGCCTTTCAACAATCACATCTTAAAGAGGGAGTATTAACCAGCATCGACTTTTTGGAGCTTTCTACCATGTTATAACATTGTTCTCTCATCAAAAACATGCCTGAAGAGGTTTTGTCATTCATGGATGTTCGAGTCATCTAGCTGTCTCTCCCGGGCACTATTCGAACCCTCCTTTACCTACAAGCCTACGTCACCCATGCTCCCACACAGCATAGATATACAAAAACCATGATACAAAACAATACACTACAACTTCACAAACCTGGTGCGATGTGCAGCAGTTTCATAATGCACGCTGGTTGTGTTGTGACAGCGCTCTGAAGGTTGCATGTACTTTAAATGCTCTGCTAGTGGTGATGTTTCAACTTTGTACTGCACCCCACCTTCAACTACAGCAGCAGAAACATTAACTTTCTCAGCCTATCTGTGTAATCCTCTTCAACACCAGCTCCAGTGTCTAGTTTCTGTATGGGTGCTCTTCTACATCACTGACATCTCAGTCTGTCGAGTCTAAGTGTCAAAGTTGAATTATCCAGTAAACTGTTCATCCCAACTTGATTTCTTGATTTCCGTTCATAGCACATTGAGTGTGCCTGATCTTGTCTGATCTCAGAAGCTAAGCTGGCTGAGGCCTGGTTTGTATTTGGATGGGAGACAACTGAGAATACCTGATGTCGTGCTGTGGCAGCATTGGTTCAGGTTTTTAAGTGCCACCAGCCCAAAACATCACTGTGACATCACTATGGTATCACTATGACATCACTGTGCCATCACTATGACATCACTGTGGCATCATTATGACATCACTGTGGCATCACTATGACATCACTGTGGCATCATTATGACATCATTATGACATCATTATGGCATCACCGTGACATTACTATGGCATCACTGTGACATCACAATGACATCACTATGACATCACTGTGACATTGCTATGACTGCCGGGTCTGAGCGCCAGAATTCCATAGTCCTGTCCAGTAAACTCTTCATCACAACCGTCTCGATTTACTGTACATTAATACCACTTTTAGAATGCCTGATCCCATCTTATCTCAGAAGCTAAGCAGGGTTGGGCCTGGTTAGCACTTGGATGGGAGACCTCTGGGAATACCAGGTGTCGTAGTGGGGCAACACCGGCTCCACTTTTTAAGCACCATCAACCCAAGAAGTTGGTTGGTTAGTTAGTTTGAACCATGCTTTTTCAAAACGTTCACTAACAATTAGAAATCAGACAATTTTCACTTCATTTTACGCATTTTTATTTATTTATGTATTTATTTTTGGTTAATTCAACTCTAGTCTTGGCCTGCTGTGGTTTTGTCTATAATAACTCATACATGAAGACTGCAGGATTGCCCCATGCAGCCATAGTGTCATACTAATGAAACATATAGGCCCCATGATGAGCCCCCCCACTGTTCCCCTCTCAAACACGGACTTAATAGAATTAGCAGTGAATGGAGGCGGGGATCGGAAATGTCACATGTGGCTAATCACCACGGCGACAACAAAGAGCCAAGACAATGACTCAGTCCATAACCTTTGGACAGAACCGTATGTTTGGACAATGACGTCAAGATATTCACGGAGATATCATAATCAGCATAATATACTTTTCATAAGGAGTAAAATTAGGAAAGGTCACAACACTTTTCATCAAATCGTTATGTATATTAATTAGTTAAGTGTCTTGCCTAAGGACACAAAAACAGCGAAACAGTTCAAGCGGGTTTTGACCTTTGGGCTACTGGATGGACACCAAGCCACCGCCTTAACGTCTTTTACGGACAGACTCACATCTACTGATATTGCATTGTTGTGTCCTTGAGCAAGACACTCATAGTTGGATTACAAAGTTTGAGAAATGTTCAACAGTGTGGCATTAAACATGTCTGTCTTGCATGTATTCAATCACAAGTGTTTAATTGCACAAAAACACAGAAAAACATGTATATTACTGTGAGCGGGGTCACCTCTCCGCAGATCTGACTCGCAGCTTAACCGGAGGCGTGGTCTGTTTGTTTGAACGGAAATATACGCTTAACGTCATACCGTGAAACATTCTAAGCGAAGCAATGTTATCTCCATGGAGACAACCCTTCATCACAAAATTTGCATAGCGCTCTGCAAAATGCTGCAAAATTAATGTGCAATGCCAAAATCAAAAAACATATTGCCATTACAGTTACTTAATAAAAAGAACAAAATGTGACTTTTATGGCCCTTGTTTGGTAACGCCTGGCTTTTATGACGTTTAATTAGACATGATATCTCCATTTGCGCGCAGATGTACCGCAAAGTAATTATAGAGAATTTTCCAAAGACTAAGCCAGTTGGGTTTGGTCTGAAATCCCCCCCCTGCCTGTTGACTGTAAAAATAGCTCATTTAGAAAGCGCGGAGAGGCTGTCTTAACTGCCTAAGTCTTCACCAGCGCGGCCCCAT
Source organism: Periophthalmodon schlosseri (assembly GCA_000787095.1). NCBI lineage: Eukaryota > Metazoa > Chordata > Actinopteri > Gobiiformes > Gobiidae > Periophthalmodon > Periophthalmodon schlosseri. The sequence continues at coordinate 4,785 of KN474233.1, read as the reverse complement.
GGGAAGATCCGCCGCAGTTCATCTCGCAGGCTAATTATACAAGACGTTCTCTGAAGAAAGACCAAACAATAATGAAATCACCAAGAGGAGATGGTGAACGCAGCATATGTCAGGAGGAGCTAGAACCAGGTATATTCAGGGATGGCTAAGATTGTTTTTGCATAAGAGAGTAGGGTCTGAGCACTTGTAAACTGTTTGGTTGACACAATTAAAGGTGTTCTCTGTTTCTAATGTGTTTTTTCGTAAGTATAGTTTAGTTAAAGGTGCTGTATACGATTTTATTTTTTAACTTTTTTAAGTGAAAAGCAGAACTGGTTCATCTTAAAAAAGGTTCGCCGTGGTCCAAAGTTATTCCTCACTTACTATTCTAATCATTCACCGCAATGGGTTTATAAGTGCTTTTCACAACTCTCAGAGACCGGTGTGGAGTTTTGCCTTGACGATAAAGCTAACAACTATAGCGTGGTAACACGGATTTCCTGATTGTCGGATGGTGGGCGGATTAACCAATCAGAGAAACCCATGACCCATGATTACGTAAAATGTAAAGTGTAAGTAACCAGAAAGTAAAAAACACAAATGACTGACATCACTGTGAAATCACTATGACATCACTGGGACATCGCTGTGGCATCAAAATTACATCATTATGACATCACTATCTATTTATCTATTTATTCAACCTTTATTTTACTAGGATGTCCCTTGAGATAAAATCAGTTTTATGACATTACCATGACATCACTATGACCTCACTGCAGCATCATATGACATAAGAATGACATCACTGTGACAACACTATGACATCACTATGACATTACTATGACATCATGTTGACATAATTGTGACACATAGACTGTATAAAGAAGTGGACTAAGGGAGTGTGATGTCACCCATAACGTTCGGCTCCAGTCAAATGAAGCTTGTCGAGACTGGCAGTTATAGGGGCGAATTTGGAGCTGAGTTCCATATTTGGAATTCTGACCACGAGTATCAAAAAAGCCAATCCAGAGCGAGGGTATTGAAGGTAACGCCCCTTCCCGCCCGCACCGCTGGCTTTGCAGGTGGTTTCACTGTCAATCAAACCTGTTGCTAACGCTAACAGGAGTGACCTCACGGAAAGAAAGCGCCTTATTGGTTTGTTATTAATGTTTATATCTTGATTTATGGACAAAATAGCCAAATAAAAACACCAGGATCATGTAAAACAGATTTATACTTTTTAGATTATACTTTAAGACCAAAATGATGAGCTTAACAGCAGCAGTTACAGAGAGGGGGAGCGACAGTTTCGCAATAGAAAGTAAATTGGAGTCTATGCTGTGACATCACGATGACATCATTCTGACATCATTATTACATCACAGTGACATCACTGTGACATCCCACTCACAGTAAGAACGATGTTTTTCAAGGTTTTGGTGATTTTTTTGTCATGCAAGAAAAGCAAGAGTAACTTTCCGTAGAAAATTAGAATTAGCTGCTAATTAACAAAAAAATACAGCACGTGTTTCTTTTTTTTTTCCAGAAAATCACGATTTACTGATGTTTTTTAAAATTTATTTGCTAATTAACATAAACTCTATTCTTCAAACGTTTATTCACTCGTTTTTTTAAGTAACATTCTGAGCACCTCTGGATGCTTGCCCTCTGCATTATTCACATGCCATGCTTAATTAATCAACTAAATTACAACATTACACCCTATTCAAACCACGCATCTAAATCAAAACTACTGCTACTTTTCAGACAGCTCCTTCAAAACCAATGTCTTCTGTTCTTAGGTTGTGTTTGGCCTTCATTATATAGCAGCGGATTCACATTTATTCTAGGTCAATAGCTCCATTCAAGTCTATCTGGTTGGGAATCTGCACGCAAGCTAATTACACTAATAGGCCCTTGCAATTGTTGATAGCAGGCTACACTTAGAGTAATGCAACACGAGAGGCTAGCTAGCAGTAGCAACACTCGTTTTTCTTTCACCCGCTAGTTTAATAAAGTTGTTTTGCTATGTTCTTTTTCCGTTTATTCCTACTTATGAATTATTCAACAGTTACCAAGGCTACAATGCATTTTCAGTTAATTAAAAAGAAAGTTGTAAGGGGGGAAAAAACATATAATTTCATTTAGATCCATCGTGTCAAGCTTTAACAAGTACGAGAAACAGAGAAGAATGTAAAAATAATTATACGTTTTTCAAGGTTGTGAAAAATGGAACGATATGAACAAAGAAAGCAGAGGGATCAAAGTAATAATCGCAGCATAATATTTTCTGGGGTAATTGCGTTTACAGGCGCGTATGAATCTATTATTTCATACAACACCCATGACACAGAAAGTAGGTCCTTTGTTTAAGATTGCATTCTCTACAGCTGGTATTGTATAGAAATGAAACAATGAAAAATATATAGCTGATTACTGAAGAGTAGTTATGCTGGCAACATTGCTAAGAACAGGTAAAAGAAGTGTTTTAAAACCTCAATGGAAAATGTTCTATTTTAACAACAAAAAAGTTTAACCACGAACTATTACAACAGGTCATTCTTACCGTTAGCCTCATATTTCTTCAATGGAAAGTGTGTATAGATATTACACAAAGCAGATCTATGAAATCTTATAAAGAGGTGCACGATCATTGATTGAGCTAAACATTTTTCCATACATTATTTTAAAGGTGTACTATGTAACTTTTCTTGTGGAAGGTCTGCCAACTGTTTGTCTCCATGAAGATATTGCCTAGAATGTTCCAGAGCATGGCATTTAACTTGCCTGGCCAGCCAAAACCACACGCTTTTGTAGCATATACTTAGATTGTACTGCTGGCCAAAAGCGTTAAAGGAGGGGTTATGGGCAACATATAAACCCAAATATTTACAATGTATCTGCAGATAATTATCAAGCTTGATAGCTAAAGTACTTTGATTAGAAGTTCATCCATCCATCCATCCATCCATCCATGTTCTTCCGCTTATCTGGACCGGGTCGCGGGGGCAGCAGTCTAAGGAGAGACCCCCAGACTTCCTTCACCCCCAGACACGTCTTCCATTAGAAGTTCAACAATGTGTTATTCACAAATAAATATACAGATTATAAAAAACAACAACAATAAGAATGTATAGTCCAGTGCAAACGCACCACCAAATATTGCAACAGCAGCAAACACTATAACCCGCAGTTCACAGCAATGAATTATGAGTCAGCAAGTGTCCAAAAGTTTAACCAGAGAGTTCTTGAGAGTGTCCCTATAGCACATGAAACGGTTGTGTGAATGCGAGTAGTGATGAGGGTGGAAAAGTGTAGGGAGTGACTGGCTGTAACAAGCTTCCCACCGGACTGTAAAAGGATGAGCGCTGACAGTGACAGAGTTCAGAATCTCGAGGTTCTGGGCTGGTTCTAGCTCGCCATCCAAGGGATCTGGACACCTGCCCTGTGTTTCAACAGACCATCAGTAAACATCTCAGTAATTAAACTAGCTAGTATTCATAGCTCATTCAGTCATTCAGTGTATACACATTTAAATTTACAGTAAATAATATTTACATCAGTGCAAATAAGCAAAAAGGGCATCAGTTGCAATAGTGTTTAAGGTACATTGCATAAATACATCAGAGAAACCAGAAGGAAACTGCTAGAAACAATAGCAAGCTGCACAAGTAAAATATTCATTAAACTGGCTCAATTTTTTATAACCTGGATTATACTTTGACACTTTGACAAAACTTTACACAGACAAGTAGGTCTGGGACTGTATCCTATCTCCCTGGTTTATGATGGATATAATTGATAGGCAGATTAACCAGTCAGAAAACCACAGGATCAGTTTATGTCAAAACAAACATAGTGAGTAAAAAATGGAAATAAATAGAGAAATAGGACTGAGAATGATATGAGAGGAGATGTGCATTTGAGAGACACAACATTTTTCAGCAAAAAAACACCCGTAACTGAACAAAATAGAAATGTTTAATGCTGCACTGTGGAACATTTAAGCTATAAATTATTAAAGACCAAATGCTAAGTTAAAAAGCTATATACAACTATTAGACCAATCAAATAGAAATGTTTAATGCTGCACTGTGAGACCAATGATGTAGAAGCCCATGATCTGTGATATTACAGAAGTCCTTGTACTGTTCCATTAACTTCTCCCATCTCAATATTTACGCACTTTGGTTTTGATCTGTCAACTGTTCCATGAGTTTAAGCAGACGCCATATTTGAAAAGCAACACGCGTTTTATGGCTTAGATTTAAACCAAGCGTAATTCTGTTCTGTACAACGGCGCATATGAAGAAGACCATCTGCTTTATGCAACAGCGGCCATATTGTGTGCACATGTGAGAGCTATATTTGCTTCCATTCTTCTATACACTCATTCAGATCACAAGTGTTTGGATCCAGGCCCGAGGAACTGCGAGCTGCGGGCAAAATTTCACACAAAAATAAAGGGAGGTGGGGAGAAAAATGTGTACCGTAGAATTGGTTATGTGTAAAAATTCCGTTAAATCCACAGTTTTTATTCACAAGGAGAAACAAAAAGTCACAATAGAAACAGGCAAGTGTTCGATATGCAGATTTTCAATTATGAGGTTTTGAATGAAGCTTAGAACGCGTAATGCTCTTTTCCTATTGGTTATTTTGAGATCAGTTGTGTGTGGATGTATGCAAATGTGTAGTATGCAAAAATATAGTGCGGCATTATGTAGGTGAAGTGGTAAAGAGGGTGAATGTTAAGTGGGTCAAAGAGACAAAAATGGCAAAAAAAAAACAGATTGAAATGTTTTT
>KN474230.1:74777-97539 GCA_000787095.1 Periophthalmodon schlosseri | reverse complement strand
ACAACATTAGAACATACATCAGAAAATGGATACAGTCATGTGCTTCTGATTACAAACATCTGGCTGAAGGGGCGAAGTTTGAAGTGTGGATACCTGTTAGACCAACCACACTGTTCCTTATACCTCCAGACCCCGCCCCTCCTCTCTCGTCACTCTCTCCTTTAGTCCTCCAGTCACTACCCAGTTTACCATCTCTATTTGAAATATGATTGTGGGCGGAGTTTAGGTGTTTAATCCCACTTTAACTGTAACTACTTAATTAATACCTTAACCTCTTGATTAGTTATTAAGCCAGAATCATTATTAATAAACTGTTTGTTCATTATGAAGTAAGTCTTTGTTCATCCTTTAATGAAGCTAATTAAGGTGTAGTTATTATGAACTAGTACCATGTTTTTTCTAGGATAATCATTTCATTTCAGAAGCAGTATGTATGGTGTATTGACCTTATTCGGCCCCACCCACTTTTGCCTCTAAATGCTCCAAACCGCGTTTTCTTTGTGGTGGCTCTTTCAGTTAAGACGGAATCCCATTTTTTTTCAATGGCGAATTTGGGAAAATTTTCGCCCCGAAAATATGACATAGTGTTGATTTGTGTAAAAAGTTCTATGTTCACCTCATGATTCTCTGGAGGCTTTAAAATGGCTCTGTAGTCCGAATAGAACTTACTTGCTGTCAAAATCGCCAGCCCCATACAAAATAATACAGCCCAAAATCAATCTAAAAATGCTAAACCATTCACTCTTAGATTAGCAATGCACCACTAGACGTGCTGTGTTTTCTACTCTCGCTCTAAATAATCAGAGCAGCATCAGTATCATATTCACAGAGATGGTAGTGGGCACACAGACAAAAGCCAAAGATAAGAGTTTGCGTTCTACTGCAGCCCGCATCGGCATTTTAATCACAAACTCAATAACCTCCAACTGTTTTTCATTCATTTGTTTGAGTGCAGTGTTCTGGTCAATATTATAACATTAATAATAATTACAATAATGTCATTTGTCTTATATAGTGCTCTCCTGACACACTGTTCCATTATTATTAATCGTAGTATTAATTTACTATCTGTGGTCGCAAGTCGCTTCTTAAGTCAGAGCTGTCCTGGGGTAGACTAATAGAAGCGAGGCCATCAGTCAAGCAAGCATCACTCACTCAGATCTAGACATAGACAGGTGGGTGAAGTGTCTTGCCAATGGACACAAAAGCAACTAACTAACCATTGAGCCACTGAGACAAATTATAGATAGAACAGATTCTGAGACTGTTCAAAGAAGACATATGCTTTTTTCTAGTAAACTTTGAAATATGTAGATAAATATGGTACGTTTTGTTTCTGTAAACCACGATACTGAAACAAAAAAAAAAAACATGGCTGTGTCCGAATGTCTCCTCTAGTTCCTAACCCCTCATTCACTACACAGCCCGCACTCTTTAGCAGACTCTATAGTGCCTCATTCACAGAGTAACATGAATATTAGCAGTAAAAGCCGCCTCTTCATAGTTGGATTTGACTGTAGCAAGAAGTAGATTTCAATTTGTATTTCTGAATCCTATGTGTCCTGGTCCTGGAGTCTAAATGGTCTAAATGAAATTACCTCAGTTAGCTAATTCTGGGACATTTACATGGTTAAATGTAAGGAAGTGGGTAGGGATAGGGGATAGGTGAAAACAGAAATTTTCTAACCACTCAAGCCCCAGATGCAGGGCGATACAGAATTACTCAAATACGCAGATGTCTGTGTAATCCCTCAGTCTAGGTATGATCCATAGTAAAAAAAAAATTCAAATCTGTCAACTGAAAAATCTGTCAAAAGAAGTTTCGCTGCTCATCCAAGTCGCTTCTTCAGTTCTGGTCAGATTACTGGTGGACACTGCCTTATACGTATTTCAAAGGAGGAGCTAACTAAACTGTAAATAATAAGTGTGTGAGTCGTTAGCTCCGCTCTTGAGACAGATATAAGACAGTGTCCAGCAGTAATCTGACCAAAACTGAAGAAGCTTGGATGAGCAGCAAAACATCTTCACTCTGAAACTTTTTGCCCAGTTGACAGATTTGAATTTTCTTTTACTACCAAATATGCAGAAATCAATCAAAATACAACTCAGAGTAAACAAATGCTGAGTTCATTTAGCATAATATGTCTTCTTTTAAGATTTATAAAAGTCATAAAAGATTTCCATTTTAAAAAGCTCCAAATATTATAAATGTGAAAATAAGCTCTTAATGTGTAGCACCCGAGCACACACGGGACAAGGTTGCCCACTTTCCCCTCTCTTATTTCTTACACAGGCACAGACGGAGGAGTGATGATGGTCTGCCTGAGCCGGGAGCTGCTCTCTGGTTCAGCCATGCGAGCAGCCTCCATATATCCACCCCCGACGGCCTCTCCCAGTGATGGAGCAACCAACATATAAATACTCCGAACCGCTTCATTGTGCCCATATTTTATTCACGACTCTTTGCCTCGTCTGCTGACAAATAAATTTAATAAAACTCTCATTTTAACAAATTACCGGCCTCTGCTGGCTGCTACTGCTACCACATGATTTTTCCACTCTCCAGTCTTTTGCATCGTCCCCACACACCCACATCTCAGCACTGTAGATCTCCTGCCCTGGGCCTTTCCATTCATTCCCACTGTGTTGTCTATAAATTGTGTTACATGGTCAATAGATCATACAGTTTTGAATACAGTGTGTGAGGCTGAAACATGACAACGGTAGCTCGTGACATAAACAACATTGGTAGAGATCCACAGTTGGTGGTGCGATTCCAGGTCCCACAGATGAATGCTGTTGTAGCGTCCTTGGGCAAGACACTTAACCAGCCTTGCCTCCAATGTCTGCGTACCCTGGGGTATGAATGCGTGAGTGGTTCCTTGACGTAAAGCGGTTTGAGTGCCTTGGAGGTGGAAAAGCATTATATAAAAATGTGGGCATTTACCAGTAGCTACCGTTCATATTGACACTCTTAGCTAATCTTTCTGTCATTAATAAAAGACATTGTTGTGTGCATTTTTAATATAATAGTTTGAATACATATAGCACTTACCTTGAAGGCACTCAAAGCGCTTTACATCAAGGAACCACTCACCCATTCACACACACACATTCATACACCAGTGAACACAGACACTGGGAATGAGGTGGGTCAAGTGTCTTGATGGACACATCTCAATCAATGATGTTTACATTGAGAGTGGAATTTGAACCGCCAACCTTCAGATCAGTGGACAAACGCTCTACCAACTGAGCTACTGTCCCACATATAGACAAAATACTAGTACACAAAATATAAAATGAGTATGTTTTGTGACTGACCTCTCCACCCAGCTCTTGTAGCTGGGGATGTCCTTGGCGTAGAGGAGCTTGTTGGAGGGCGAGTCTTTGCCCAGGCGGTGTTCTGAGGTGGAGCAGGAGTCCATGAAGGTCTGAGCCACCACAGAGAGGCAGGCGTCTGTGATACTGCTCTTATGGATGTCAAACACAAACTGGGGGTTCTTGATCACATTCACCCAGAAACGCAGAGGTAGGCTGCACAGAGAGGGAAACACACAAAAGGTATATTGTCACGTGTGTTATTTTTCCACCTTAGACAAAGTTCAGAAACATGAAAAACTCACAATGATTAATCACATGACATTATTGACAGTTCTTATTTAAATGAGCATTTATTCATGACAACAGAGTGGTCGGCTCTTGTGGCTACCTGGCTGACACACTGAGCGGTTTTTGAAACTTTTTGTTTATTGAGTTCAGTTTTTAACATCATATCATGGGATTTTAACCAACTACGAAATGCAGCATGTGCAGTTCAAAGGACACAAGGGACTGTTGGATTGTGTGAAATGAACTGTTTGTTTTTCCTGCATTCACGGAGACCGTGTAAGAGGCTAGCCAAGGAGCTAGCTATGGACCTTTGAGATGCTAGAGGCTTTGTACACCAAATGTGGCAGAAGTCCTTCAAGAGGAAATACTCCAAGACCCAATGACCCATTTCATCACCAACCGAAACAACAGAACGGAGTGAGAGTAAGGTTTGGAAGAGGCCTCCCTGTCTACAGCGTTCACCTGGCTCCCCCTGGAGGCTGAACACATTTTATTAAAAGAATTTGATGTACTTCTTCTCTTTCAGTTTACTGTTTAGTGTTAAGAATATTAAAATGACAGGTTACAGTCTCTACCAGAAGCATTGTGTGTTCCTGACTATTAGTGGTTTAAAAATGACGTAGCGACTTTAACAAAACGAAAAATGGTCAGTGCCAAGAAAATGTAGCTACAAACAGCAATACTGAAGTACAAATCCCAAAATGTAATGTGAGGGTTAAGTTTCAAAACATTTTTATACTAGAATTGTTATGACAAAAGTAAAAGCTAAAATGTGTTTGTAGATTTGCAGCAGTCAGCCAGGTGGATGGTATTATGCTCCAGAAGAGGCTGTGGATCCTTCCCTTTGCACTACCAGCGTCCCTCTCCTCTCGTCCCTCTCCTGCTGTTCTTTATAGGCTCCATTTAATGTGAGTTTTCAATTCAATAACGGCTTTATCTCTTAAACCAGGTGCTGGCTGCTTCTAATTTTTTCCATCAGTGTCTCAGTGTCCAGGGCAGCGTTGTGTTTGTCGAGGATAATAAAAAACATACAAGTTTGTGGATTTGCTTGTTCGTGACAGAATACATTGAAATAAGTGCGTTTTTGCATCTGTTTGCTGTTGTAAAGGGTTCGGGTGGTATTAAAGTTTAAAGATGCACTGTGTAACTTTCTGCTACCTGTTTGCCTCCCTAAAGAAATGATTGCTTTCCCCGGAATGGTCCACAGTACGGCATTAAAAGATAACGTCTCCATGGACAAGTGGTTGGCGCCACCCAGGCAGGTTTTTATTGGCCCACTGTGAGTGAAAATGCATGTTTTCAAGGTATTTTTGACCAACAGAAATGCTGCATATATGTTTAATCACTCACTGTAGAACATCACAGGCAAAGCGATAACATCTCCATGGAGACAAGCAGGTGGTGGACCCTCCACAGTGCAGCTTTAAGTACACACGTTTTGTTTTTTTTCTCATAATAAGGAAAGTGTACGGTAAAAATTCAACCACTACGCGCTGACTTTATATAATTATTAACCATTTTATCTTTTGCCAAGTTAAAAACAGCCATGTGAGTGTAAGGATGGACCAAAATGCTTCACTTTTGTGTTTTAAAAAGCTGTTCTAAAAAAAAAAAATCCATGCATGCGAATACTAGGGATGTGCCAATGGCTTTGTGAGGGATAAGAACAATTTCGATAAATTTCGATATGCCTCCTTCCTCCTTTCAGTGTTTGAAAATTAGGTACAGCATCTTCAGAAAAATCACTGTTTCTCCTCCTGCCACGCAAACTATAAGAACTCAGAAGAACTACCGCCTTGGCTGCATACAAGAGACCTCACAATCACAGGAAATGAGAAGAGAAAAACAAAACACATTATTTTAACTCTGCCCATATCAACCGACTAAGCTGTTATCCCAACACAACCACCCACAAAGCCTGCGTACAATCTCACAAAAGAGGATTTGGACTTGGAAGGAAAACTCCGCATTATGATTTAAATATTAATCTTGGCAAATAATCTCGTGCGATTAGGAGCAGGGATCAAAGGGATATTAACACTGCTGCGGTGGTGTCGTGAGGGGGGGGACGTGCTCCAGCTGCCCTGTGTGGAGTGGTATCGGAGCAGGGAGCACAAAGGGAAGACTCCCCAGGACTCCATGTTCAAAGCGCCAGAATAACAAGCACAATTATCCTTAAGAGTCTGACATAGACTGGTTATTTTTGGTCACGGAGGCTAAAATACAAATATGTTATGTTCATTCACCACGTCAAAACAGGCTCGAAACCAGGACTAAACCCGAAAACCAAACCTGGACTAAAGCAGGACTTAATAAGGACTAGAACAGGACCAAACCGCGTTCTCCTTCAACAATAATCTTCCACAGTATAGTATAAAACATAAATCTCCACGGAGAATGTTCCGAAGTATGGTTTTAACTTTCTATTTCTGTGGAATCATGCAGGTGATGTACCACCTCCAGAAAGTTACAGACTGTAGCTTTAAGCTTTGAATGGAAAAACCCACTCCACCACTTAAAAGAACTATATTACACCAAATTTACTTAAAAAAATTATGTTATAATGTTGTTTCTTCATCAAAAACATACCTGGAGTTGTGTTTTGTTTCATTCACACATGTGGTAGTTTCAAGTTAACATACCTGGAGTTGTGTTTTGTTTCATTCACACATGTGGTAGTTTTCAAGTTAACAGCTCCTTTTACCTTTAGTTCAGTAGAGATTTGCAATTCCAGGGCTGAACTCATCCAAATGATTCTAGTGAAGGTGTATGGAGTTTAACAACACAGTGGAGCACTTCCTGTATTACCACATGACATCACAAAGTGGAACAGAGTGTTTTCTGTTTTACAGCAGAACTCAGCCTAAATATGCAGGGTTTGTGTGTTAAACATGCGTGAATGAAACAAAACACAACTCCAGGTCTGTTTGTGATGAGGAAACAACACTGTAACATAGATCAGAAAATACCATAACGTGGGCCCTTTAAAAACCACTAATACATCTGCAGTGAAATTGTATTCCACAATGAAACTGCTTATCAAACCTGTGCTTTTCTCTGGAGCTAGAACTGCCACTGGCCACTGCACAGCTAAAGCAAACAACAAAGGCAACACACAAATAATTTTCCACCAAACCAAGCGTCCCACTGGTCCTTCGAGGCCTGCCCACCTCTCGCTCTGCTGGACGTTTGGGCCACTCTGAGCCCATAAGCCTGTGGATGTGCTGTTGTATTGTGCAGTGTTGAAGCCTGATGAAGCTGCTTGGCGGACACGGGGTCACGAGTGTTGTGATCTGGGCCGGTGCTTTGGAGCCACAGAGGAGCCGGCCGGGAGTGACCTGAGTGACCTTTCCCACACAGCAAAAAGACTGAATGAACTGTAGTGGAAAGGTGACACTGGAAAGCTGGACATGGCTCTCCTGATTGGGTAAAAAGGGTTGAACTTGCAAGTAGTTGGGACCAGCTCTGCACCAGATTTTTACTGTATTAAAAATGAAAAACAGAACTAGTTCATTTCAGTGGTCCAAAGTTATTCCTCACTTACCTTATACATTCTGAGCATCCTAATTATTCAAGGCGATGAGTTTATAAGCACTTTTGTTGTGACGGTAACAATAACTAGAATGCTAATGGCTCTCCTCAAACGTTCAACCAAAAATGGTTGAACGTTTAAGTGCAAGTAGTTGGGATCAGTTCGTTTACTGTATTAAAAAAGAGAAAAACAGAACTAGTTCATTTTAGTGGTTTGAGGCAAGAACTCAGTTTAAATATGAAGGGTTTGTGTGTTAAACATGTGTGAAAGAAACAAAACACAACTCCAGGTCTGTTTGTGATGAGAACACAACATTATAACATAGATCAGAAAATAGTGTAATAACGGGACTTCAAGCCTTTTCCTTGGTATGGAATTCAAGCATAAATTTTAGTATCGTGACAACACTAGAGAGCTACCCATATCGCCTGTACATTTGGTGAATAAACGTCTCCACAATAACTCCAGTAAGTAAACCCGAGGAGTGACTTTCAGAGCATAATTAAATGTGTGCAGTTTGACAATTTACAAACAAATTGAAGAAGCATAGAATGGAGAGAGGATGAGTGGAGGCATTGCCATGATGCTGCTAATCCAACAGATACCATCTGGAGCTGTACTCAGAGCCAGTCAGTATGAGAGACACAGGCACACACAGCTCTGTCTCAGAAACTCACTACTCAGTATGACAGGGCTTCAGCAGCACATCTGTGAGTGGACCTCCCGATAGTCAAGGAAAATAACTTTAATTTCATCTACTGTGAATCTAAGCTTGTTTAAAGTGGAACTAAACACAAAATAAAGCATCTAAACTGTATATATGGTGTTTTAAAGTCATTATCTACTGTTCCTAGTCATTTCTGGCAACTTCAGTGCAAACTAGGTACATGTGCAGCTTTCTGGCCAGACTGTTTGCTGCCTTCAGTGGATTCTACACTTTCAAGTAGTTGGTGACATCATTAAAGACTGCCCTGATTACACCCAGGTGTTTCTGGCTGCAGGGGGCGGAGTTTGAAGTGTGGATACCTGCTAAACCAATGACACTGTTCCTCTTATGTCCACACCCCGCCACTTCTCCTCGCTCACTCTCTTCTTTAGGCCACAGGCACTGCCCAGTTCAGCAGATCTATCTGAAATGTGGTCGTGGGCGGAGTTTGGGTGTTTATGTCCACTTTAAAGTCTCTATTTGTAATTAGATTTGCCGAGCCGACCCTGTTGCATTCTCACATAACACTAGATGTTATCTATGTTACTGCTGTCTGATAGTGTGTTAGCTTTGGCCAGGTTTCACATCTGACATCTGCTGGTGAAAAATGAAATAACCTTACAGATTTAAAGAGCATATACTATGATTTGATGATACTATCCTGGCCACCTCTACCTCAACCAACTTTACAAACACTAAAATAGTCCAGGTATGTTTAAGCATTTTAATCTATTTCTAGTCTAGTTCTAATCTAGAGCTAAGCATTTTAATCTATTTCTAGTCTAGTTCAGAGCTAATGTGACGTGCAGCTATCCATAGGAGGGGCCAATAGCTACACGTCTCATTGTTGCGATGACGTTTACAGCGACGTCAACTCCCATTGGACACCGCCGTTTACTAGCTTGGAAGTCAGCGGGCTTATTTCTTTTATGAAGTCGTTTCAGATGAATATTGCAATTTAAAATGTGCAAATTATAACAGAGATCCACGGGTGTCATAGATAATAACTATAGAGCAGACACAGGCACAATAGGTCTGCTTTAAAATGAGGTATGAGTATTGAAAAACAGCAAGAGACTATGCAGGAACAGACTTGAATTAAACAAAACTCAATTTTCGCTAACATTATAACATGGTTAAAAGATCACAAATCAATCAGTTTATCATAATTCAAGCTATTTCAAGTAAACTTTTAACACTGTATTCTAGGTCTTAGATAGATATATATGGACCAAAAAGAAGCTAACATGCTACCTCCACGCACCAGTCCACATAGCAGGGGAGTGCAGGTGTGGTTGTGCAGGACAAGGGCTCCATGTTGGGGGTAAGCGCGGCTTGTGTGCTGGGGAGAAGGTAATGGGGTGTGGGATGAGGATGGGCCTGGTGCGTTTAATGGGACAGGGGCCAACCACAGGAAGCACAGGGGGTTTCACTCTGTAGCACAGGCCAAATGAGGGCTTTTGTGCCCTCCCAAATTGCAGTGTTTTGAGGTGATTAGGGGTTATGGATAAGCGAGCACAGGGAGGAGAGCACCACTATATACATGGAGGAGTAACTGCTTAAACTGTACAGTCTAAAGTGGCTTTTTGTGAGGTTTCATAATGTCCTTTTAAGAGTATTTCAAATAAATACAGTGTATGAACAACCTTGACCTCACTCTGCTCCTAATGTAGTTTCAGTTAACGTCTAGCTAAATTAATGTGTAGTTTTACAAATAAGAAACTACAGATGGAAAGTAGCCAATGGGGTAAATCTGGCATAGATTGTTAGGTTCATTAAAGGTCCTATATTACACAAAATGTAATATAGGTGATATATAGTGAACTTTAAACTGTGTTAGAATGTTGTTACCTCATCAAAAACATACGTGGAGTTGTGTTTTGTTTCATTCACACATGTTTGAGTAACCCTTTGTTATTAGTCTGTCTACATCTCCAGAGCTCAAAATGCTCTGTTCCACCTTGTAATGTCATGAAGTTGTAGTTTTTAAAGTTAACAGCTACCTTATATTTAGTTCACTGGCAATTCCAGGGCTGAAATTATCCAGATGATTCTAGTGAAGGTGCATGGAGTTTAAAAACACAGTGGAGCACTTCCTGTATTACCACAGGCCATGTGGCCTTATATCTGTGTAATCCCTCAGTGGTCCAGGTAGGTCCAGGTTCCATAGTGGTCCATGGGTGTATACTAGTCTATGTGTTTTACACTTGTTCTGATACAGCTCAAGATCATTCTAAAGCTATTCTGGAAAGGTTCATTTCTGTGGATGTGGATGTGACTTTTTTAGTATTGATACCTGCTTAAATAGTAGTTTCGATACTAGTTTTAGTATCGATTAGTCTCTGATTTTCAATATTTTTGACAACACTAATACGGAGTGTGAATGAATATGAAAAAAGGATATTGTCATTTCAAAATGTACTCTCACAGTACTACGACATATTTTGACCTGGTGGTTTATAATAGTCTAGAGATGCTTTTTATGAATTCAGATTATTATTAGCATTATTTCTATGCTTGTATTCATTACAGTTGTTCATGATTGATTCTACCTTCCATCTTCTCTGCCTTTTGGGTCATGGGCAGAGTGATGCATGCTGGGATGTTTTCAGAGGTCAAAGGTTAATGAGGTAATAATGTGTGGTTAACTCTTTTGGGTTCACCTTGCTGCCTACACCTTTAATTAGCCTGTTCCCATATCCTGGCTCCCTGCTGCTGTTTAACCCATACAAACCAGTGAAACTGCTCTCCAGGTGACTAAA
Source organism: Periophthalmodon schlosseri (assembly GCA_000787095.1). Classification (NCBI taxonomy): domain Eukaryota; kingdom Metazoa; phylum Chordata; class Actinopteri; order Gobiiformes; family Gobiidae; genus Periophthalmodon; species Periophthalmodon schlosseri. The sequence goes on along the minus strand of KN474230.1, from coordinate 86,927 downwards.
TCAATTATCAGATATGACTTAGGAGCGCACGAGTCTCACTACGGACAGTTTTAGCGACTGGAGTTTTTTTGGCCTAGTTATCCCTGATAATAGATAGGAAGCCTCAGCAGTCAATTGGATTAGCCCCTTGTGGTTGGTTTTAATGAAGATTACACGCCCCTGCGGTTAATGGGTATTAAACAGAGAGCAGGCCCGTGGTGGAGCCTGGCACTGAACCAAGGTGAGGCCAGAGCCGTGCCATGAGAGCTCCCATTGTGACTTTAATCAGGTCTACTGCGCTGTGCGGGGACAGTATGGAGTAGAGAGGTATGTATGCTTTATATATTTTTTATATTGTCAACAGGGTGTGATATATATTGGTTATTATGATTGGTGACATAAATTATGGTTTTGGTTTAAAGGAGGCAATTTGGGTATAGAATTTGGGTCACATTTTTATTTGATGCTGCATGTAGATACCCATTTATCTTCATAGACAATGTTCTGAAGTATGGTTTTAACTTTCTATTTCCATGGAGTCATGTAGGTGACATGCCACCTCCAGAAGGTTATATAGCATACTTTTAAATCCAAGTAAGGTTCATATTAAAGTATACATTATTGTCCCTGATGGGAATTTTGCCTTTCAATGCTGCTGGGGCAACCAATCTGGAGCAGTGGACCCATCTCCAGATCCTGAACTAGGTTTGGAAGAAATAACCTCAACACAGAAAAGATACACTAATTCCAGGAATTGAATCCAGAACCTTCTCGTTGTGAGGTGAGGGTGCCACTAACTCAGCCATCGTATCTATATAGTGATGCTTTTATATATAGCATTAGTTCAACAGTAGTAACAGTTGTATTGTACAGATGTAGTGAGTGTGTAGTCTCGTGTCTCTCACCAGTTGCTCTTCCATGTGTGGCGGACGTGAGGATCGTGGATGCTGTGCTTATCGGCCTGCTCGTCCAGGAAGTCAAACATGTACTTGATGGCCAGGGGCAGGGCGGAGCCTCGGTGAGCTGTGCTAAAGATGGTCTCAAACAGGTCATCCACAAACTTCTGTAATGTGCCCTGGAAAAGAGACAGAGAAGGTCGTTACATTAACTTAACGGTCCTGTATTACACAAAATGGCCCTTTGCTCTTGTGAGTAACCCTTTATTATTAGTCTGTCTACATCTCCAAAGTTCAAAATGCTCTGTTGCACCTTGTGATGTCATGAAGCGGTCGTTTTCAAATTAACAGCTAGTTTAAAAACACACACACTTTCTGTATTACCATCACATCACAAGGTGGAACAGAGTGTTTTCTGTTTGAGAGAAGAACTCAGCCTAAATATGCAGAGTTTGTGTGTTAAACATGTGAATGAAACAAAACACAACTCCAGGTCTGTTTGTGATGAGGAAACATTGTAACAGAGATCAGAAAATAACTGAATATGGGCCCTTTAAAGTTTTTGATGCATTATTCATTCACTCCACACTGGGGGTAAGTTACTACTGTAGCCACAGCTGCCCTGGGGCTGAATGACAGAAGTGAGGCTGCCAATCAGTGCCATCGGCCCCTCCAACCATCACCAACACTCACGCACACACCACTTTCATACTAGGCAATGTGGTTGAAGTGTCTAGCCTAAGGACACAACAACCGTTTTTTTGCCACTGGCGCCCCACTGTGGCACCTCGAATTCTCAGCGGTCGCCCATCCAAGTACTAACCAGGCCCAGCTTCTGAGATCTGATGAGATCAGGCTTTGACAAGGAGGTTTGACTATGCAAAAATATAAACCACAAAAATTGCTAAAGTGAGGAAAATTTTGTACAATTCTTTATCAAAAACTTGAAACAATTATCTGTATGGCGTAGTCCAGTCTGTCAGGGGCACTTTAAAGTTGGGTTCGTAATGTCGTCTTTCAGGCACTTTATTATTAGGAGAAATATGTAGACTTTACTGGCTTCTTCTCTTTGTCTCTTCACTTTTCTCTCTTTCTCCTTGACACCTTCTCAGATCAACGTTGAAAACAAAATATTCACCTGCTGGCACATACTGGTTTGCTAAAATGGTGTAATTATTTGGGATTATAGCACTTCCACTGAAATCTTTTGTGTCAAAATGTAAGAAATTTGTAAAACTGACAAGAGGGTAATTTGAAAAAGAAAAAAAATACTATGATCTTAACTACACTGTATTTATTACCTCAATCTCTTCCTTCACCATTTAAAGCCACGTATTCCCCGTTTGCCATGTTGTTGTGCATACTGGCTGTCATGACCAAATCTAAAATATTACAATGTTACAACCATAGACAGTATAAAGAAGTGGACTAAGTGAGTGTGACGTCACCCACAGCGTTCGGCTCCGGTCAAATAAAGCTCATCGAGGCTAACAGTTATAGGGGCTAATTTGGAGCCGAGTTCCATATTTGGAATTCCGACCGCAAGGATCGTAGCAACCAAGGAGCCAATCCGGAGCGAGGCTGTTGAAGGTAACGCTTCTTGCCCCTTCTTGCCCCTTGGTTTAGCAGTGGGCGGACACTTAGTAACGCTGTCAATCAAATCTGTTGCTAACGCTAGCGGGAGCGACCTTGGAGAGAGAAGGCACCTCATTGGTCTGTTGCTAATGTTCATATCTTGATTAGGGACAAAATAGTGAAATAAAAACACCAGGATTATGTAGAGCAGGTTAATACAAACATTTTAAGACCAAAATGAACCTGACAGCAGCAGTTACAGAGAGAGGGGTGGCAGTTTTTCAATAGAAAGTGAATTGGAGCCGATGGAGCCGGAGGTGCGCCCATGGTCACTTCCTATTTGGACAGCGGCTAGCAGGTTAGCTATGTCCATTTATATATACAATCTATGGTTACAATATAATGTGGTTATGACTTACTATAATACCACTGCTACACGACCTGATGCTTTACACAAAGGAAGAGCCTGCTCCTCCATTTTGAGCCGGAACTCCTAGTGCGCCTCTATCTCGCAGACCTGACCCGTAAATCTGTTTGCCGCTTTGATGGAAGAATCGCTTATTTCACAGCTGACTTTTAATAATATCTGCCAACAGGAGGCGCATCTCCTAAGCCTCTTTGTGCAGACGGATTAGCTCCTGCACTGCACCATTGACCCTAATTTGATTTAATGTTGGCGACTTTTAAGGAGCAGAAGGAGAGAGAGAGGAGAGACAGTTTAATCCTCTTGTACAGAAAGGGTTGATGGGATGCACGGGAAATGCCAGGAGTAGCATTGGGTTGGAAATGAAAAGACATGGGTTTTCTATCAGGGAAACAGGCCAGTGAGGGCAGCAGATGAGGTGAGTACAGAAACCAGCAAGTCACAATCCAATTTGAGTGAGAGCAGGTCAAAACACACAGAGGAGAATCCTGTTAGCACGACTGTCACGACCCACGTACATCACACTACATTTTGTATTTTAATAGATTCTTTAGCTGACCACATTACAGCAACATCATGTGACCACCCTGAGGAAGACCGCTAGTGAGCAGTCCAAATGGTCAGGTATGAAAACCAAACTTTACTTCGTTAATTTTATTTTTGTAGCTACACGGCGCTTTGTTGTGATGACGTTTAAGGCGACGTCAGCTCCCACTGGGCACCGCAGTTTGCTAACACAGAAGTCAGCGGGCTTGTTTCTTTTATTAAGTCGTTTTAGATGAATATTGCAATTTAAAATATGCAAATTATAACATAATGAAGTGTTTCATTCTGTAGTTCGTGTTTTTTAACAATATTGAAGATTTATAATAGTTTTTTTTGGTTGAAATCTGCCCTTGTATTATTGTGTCAGTGCCACAAATTAGTTTCAATATTATCGTTTATTGTCTATATATATCACACCTCAAAATGTGTTATCGAGACAGGGGCATTGGGCATCACTGCTGTCATCTCCATGGGTTTGACTTGTCCCCCTGTGTAGACACCACACCCAGCGCCGCTCTACCCTGTCATTACCGCGCTCTCTAAACATGGCGTGTCATCTGGCTCTTTTTTCAAGCTGTCTGCCTCCGAATGGAAAGCAAACAATCCCCCCATGATGGCCCCAAATGGGAAGGAACGCACAGAGACACCACCGCAATCATCCCCAGCGAGACACGGACACGAGAGGAAACGCGAAAGTGAAAATTTGTGTTTGAATGTGCAATTATGGTACAGTGAAATTCAGTCATACCAAGACCTCGGCACAGAGACTAAAGGACAGTAGCGCGCTAGCTAGCTCACTGCGTCTCAAAGCTAACAGTCACTTTTATTAAAATTCGAAACATAAAATAAGCTAACAGTCACTTTTATTAAAATTCGAAAACATAAAATAAACAACTTATTAAAATTCAAATTAATTAAAATAAAGACCACCCAATTATTTTTATATGTAGAATACTTCAATTTGTGGCGTTATTTTAATATTTATTATGCCTCAAAATTAGCATTAGTGTTAGCATTGAGACACAAACTTTGGTGAAGTATTAATTTTATTTGTGTAGTGTTTAACATGTTGTCAGTGACATCCACCTGCAGCTTCCTGTTCACTGCCTCATCTCTAAATATTTATTCATTTTAGCGTGACTCGGCAAAAACCTCAGCGAGATAAAACTGGACAGGAAGTAGTGATGCTAACAGTGAGGAGAGACCCTATTCAAAGTGGACAGGGAAAACAATTAATTCTAAGGGAAAATAATTAATTTTAAAATTAATTTATATTATATTTTTTTAGGGACCATGTAGAAATTTAGCATCTAAAGCTAACAAAAACAATTAAGAACTGTTTAAAATGTATTATCACCAACTGTATAAGGAACATATCAAATGTTTTCAGATAGTGGACAAAAATCTGCTTTACAATCAGAGTCTTCAACTACTTCCTAATTTTAAATGACATTGCTACGTGGCTGAAAATAAGACATTTTAAACAATGTGACTTTGTTAAACCATTATAGAATCTAGTTATTTGAATTAGCTCATTGTTTTAATTGTGTTTCCTGATTCATTAAAGGCCCATATTACACTGTTTTCTGATCTGTTTTATAATGTTGTTTCATCAGAAACAGACCTGGAGTTGTGTTTGTTTCATTCACATGTTTAACACACAAACTTTGCATATTTAGGCCAAGTTCTTCTCTCAAACAGAAAACACTCTGTTCCACCTTGTGATGTCATGTGGTAATACAGGAAGTGCTCCACTGTGTTTTTAAACTCCATACACCTTCACTAGGATCATTTGGATGAATTCAGTCTTGGAATTGCCAATCTCTATTGAACTAAAGGTAAAAAGAGCTGTTAACTTGAAAACTACCACTGCATGACATCACAATGTGGAACAGAGCATTTTGAGCTTTGGAGATGTAGACAGACTAATAAACCAGAGTTACTTAAACATGTGTGAATGAAACACAACTCCAGGTATGTTTTTGAGGAGGTAACAGCATTATAACATGGCTTAAAACTCACAAGAGTCAGTTTTGTGTAATATAGGACCTTTAAAGTATGTGTGTAATTGTGTTCTGTTAGTGTCTATGTAATGTTTTCAGTGTATGCACTGCTGCCCAACTGGACCCAACCTACCTCTTAAAGAACATCTTTGGTCATATAAAGTGAAAATAAATATTTAAAGTCCCTGTACCTGATTTAATTCCCATGTTTTTGAGCAAAATGTGTCCTGACCCAGTGCAGATATATTTCATAAGCAGCTCTCAAGGTCAAAATAAGTCAGCTGTGCGCTGTCTGCATCTAATTAGAAAGCATTTTATTGTCCTATAATCAGGAAGTGCGTGTTAGCATACTAGTTGTTGTTTGCTTTACCGTGATAGAAAAAATCTGCTCTAGTCTCTGAAAGTTGTGAAAAGTGCTTATAAACTCATTATGGTGAATAATTAGGTGGTCGGAATGCATGAGGTAAGGAATAACTTTGGACCACTGCAAACTTTTTAAAATTAACTAGTACTGTTTTTGACATTTTTAAAAACAGTAAAAAACAGGTAGAGCGCCTTGAATAGTACAACTTTACCAGAACAAGAAATATATTGTCTGACTCCCAATAAACCAAATTTCAAATGTGTAGATGTTTTGAAATATACAAAATAATATCTGTGCTCAGCTGTCGGCAGTATCAGTTCTGCGTTATTCAATTTGGAAACATCAATACTAGTTAGAGGAGAGTAAATATAGCTGCTATCCCCGTGCACATCCCTGTCTCCAGTCCAGAGTGACACTGATGGAGCTAACATGTCCGACGTCAGCTCCGTTGCCATGGGAGCCGTATTTATTGGTAAAGTAAAAAACCAAACGCAGTCAATTACGCCGCCTGTCTGCCCAATCATCCCTCAGCCTGAGAGATGGGCCCAGATAAACTGCTTATTTCAGAAAAACAATCTATCTGGAGCTGATGTCTGCAGCAGGGGTTCCTCACTGGGATAATGGGAGCGGGTGGCGGTGACGTGTTCAAACATGAAAATGTGAAGTGAAAGCTATGCAGTAATTAGTATGATGGGTTTAAAGGAGCACTATGGAACTTTTCTGGTTTGGTTTTTTGTTGACTTTAATGTGAAGTGCTTTGGGCAGCTGAAGTTGTTTTAAATGTGCTATAGAGACAAGTGAATTGAACTGAATGGAATAAATGGTAGACCACCGGTTTATTATTGCGAAGCCAGGAATGTCACACAGTATGGCATTAAACATAACCATCACCGAGCAGGTCAGAGCCATGTCGACTCGAGCCTGTATGTTTTAAGGGCAATAAAAATGTCTGTAGCTGAAAATGCAAAATAGATACATTTAATGCCATACTGTGGAACATTCCAGACAAGGCCAAGACATCACCATAGAGCAGGTGGCAGACCCTCCACCAAGAAAGTAGTGGACCTTTAAGGGCAGGAGGCCCAGGGGGAAGACCAAGGACACGCTGGAGGGACGGGAAGGGGCGTTACCTTCCACAGCAGTGCTCCAGATTGGCTCTTTGGTTGCTATGATACTCGCGGTCGGAATTCCAAATATGGAACCCGGCTCTCAATTGGCCCCTATAACTGTTAGCCTCGATGAGCTTCATTTGACTGGAGCCGAACGCTGTGGGTGATGTCACACTCGCTTAGTCCACTTCTTTATACAGTTTATGATGTAACCAAGCTAAACAATATATATTCTGTTGCATTGGCTAAATTAGCTATGTAACTAAATGTAATCAGAGCTAGACTAGACTGAATGAGACTGACATGAGTAAGTTCCAGCTTTTTGGTTTTTTTTTTGTTTTTTTTGTTGTACCTTTATAACAAAATAAAATCCAAAGATTCAAATGAACAAAATTATATTAAAAAAAGCCCATCTGATCAGTGAAATGGCAGTCAGCCCTCTGCTCTTTCTGTCTTTGTGAAATAAACGTTTTGATAAAAGAACGGTGGCTCTGGACCTTCACAAGTGGCCTACTCATTTGCATTCAGCTGCTGGATCAAAGTCACATTCCCTCCAAACCAAATTAACTATTTTTTCTCGTCCTCGCCGTCAGCGGTCCTCGCCGTCAGCGGTCCTCGCGCTGCGCATTCAAAGACGCTCGTTTTATAGCAGTTTTATCGCAGCACTGAAGCCTCACCTTAACTTCCTCCTCACTTTTGTATTTATTTGTTTGTATATGTGCCCACCAGGTTGCAAAAGTAATCAAAAGTTATCCAAAAGAGATGAATCACGGCTGTGTAGACAATACTAAACTCAAGTGGTGCTGATTCATTCTAAACAGTGGTGACCTTTAACCTCTCGTTCACTGCGACTGAATTTTTAATAATAAATTGAAGAAATATTGTTTTGGATTAAAGAGTAGAACATGAGGTGAAGGTTTACGGAGGAGAGATTTGAAATGACTAGCGTTTTCATATCCCTTCACTTTTAAACTGTATTTTTGTCATGTTTGCATCTTAAAACTCTGTAGCATAAGCTCACACAGAGGAGACAATGGATTCACTAACTTCAGGGTTGGTGGTACATAATGCTGTTGTGTCTTTGGGCAGGACACTAACCATCCAACTATATTACAGACGATTTTAGTAACACTTTTACTCTCACGAGACACACCTGTATATTACTTCCATTGATGCCTTATTGCTGTATTTTGTATTAAGTAATCCATCCATAAAATACAACTGAATGCTTTCGAATGCAATACATTTAAAAATACTTCTTGGCTTGAGAATATACAAACTGAGTATGGAGCATGACGAAGTAAAAGTAGTAAAGTACTGTACTTAAGTAAAATTTTTTGGTATCTGTACTTCATTTAAGTACATTTTAAAATGGATACTTTTTACTTTTACTTCACTACATTTGAGAGCAGGTATCTGTACTTTCTACTCCACTACATATTTCAAGCAAAAGTATTTTTTATTAAAGTTTGAGACCTGCTGAAAAGGCTGAGGGTTTATTTTTAACACGTTCATTATTTGAGCAAACAAAAATATACCACAAATAAACAGAAAAACAGCTAGAATAAGAAAATTCAAAACAAATTTGTATCAAAATCACTACATTTAAAGCTTTGCATGAAATACTTTTACTTGAGTATTTTTTTTGCTCCGGTATCTGCACTTTTACTTAAGTAACGAAATTCTTCCACCACTGACAGTGACCACTCACCATAACAAAATCCCCCATTCATTTTTCCCATACACTGGGTGCTACTTCCTGTATTTTTGTACTTTTCTTCTAAACTTTTTTTCCACAAACTTATCTAAAACTATAATAAATATTTCCCACAGGTGCTATCCCACCAATCCAAGTAATATCTAGAAAAACACGAAAACCCGTCATGAGTCAGACCACTGCAGTATAAATCAGCTCGTACCTTAGTAGCGAGCAGGCGTGTCAGGTAGATTTCAGACACCATCTTGCTTCCTCGGTCTCCCTCCTTCTGGTCTCCATGCTCGTGGTTCTTGACCAGGTGCCACACTTTGACCCCACTCTCCAGGTCAGGGGTGATCATGGGTGTACGGGACCTCAGGCTGTCCGGGCTCCCTGTGTATTTGATCATATTCTCTGCAAAACAACAATTCAATTATAAAGATATTTCAGTCTCAGTTTCATTTTCTCCAACACAATAACAGTCGTCGCTCCACAAAAACACTCAAATAATGACAAAACCCTGTACAATGTTTGCATTTACGTGTGCTCCATGGAGATGTTATTGCTTTGCCTAAAATGTTCCACAGTATGGCATTAAACTTAAGTATCTTCACAGTCATTTCAATGTGTTTTTTTCCTCTGTAGTTTAATGTTATATTTATATTTATGGAGTTTAATATGGAAGAGCTGTGCCCACTGTAGAGCATCACCATGGAGACAAGCAGGTGGAAGATATCAGAAAAAGTTACATAGTGCAGCTTTAATGAGTGACTATCAAAAACAATGTGAAACTATGATCTGATTTATTATGTTTAAAGGGCCCGTATTACGCTATTTTCTGATTTATGTATGAAACAAAACACAACTCCAGGTATGTTTTTGAGGACGTAACAACATTATAACATGGCTCAAAATCACAAGAGTCAATTTTGTGTAACATAGGACCTTTAAGAAGGGGAAATGGAGGGATTAATTCAGTTGTTCTTCCTAAGGCCATTTTTTTGCCTTCATAAAATTTTGCAAAATCTTTTGAACCACATTTGGTGAGACTTTATGTCTGATATATGTTATAATTTACCTATAAGACAAGAAGATTGCTCACCAATTTTTTTAAACACAATTTAAACATCCAAAATTACCATTATAAGCGTATGGGTCACATCCACTAAGAATCTACGGAAGCCTGCAGCGGACATGCAAACTCCAAACAGAATATCGATTGTGAGTTTCAGTTCTTCGTTCTTCTCACTGTGATGCCGTAGCTTTGACCACTTTGCCACAGTTCAATAGAAAGAGCATATTTTTGTATTTGTGGTTGTGCTTTGGCAAAGTGGATATGAAACTTTCAGGGAGTGGACAGTATATTGTTAATTTTTCATATTTTTTCTGCGGCTGGGGGAGACGAGAAAGGCGTCCGTGCTGACACAAAATCGAACACGTGTCAGCAGATATGAAATATACATGGCCCACCCAACGGTCAGAGTGCCAATGACATTTGAAAACACACGGCTCAATGAATGTTTACCCAGTATGAGAAACATTGATCAGCGCATGTGGTTTGTGGAGACGAGTCTGGAGACGAGGTTTGACAGAAATGAATGGGAGCAGAGCAGAGACAGGCCCAGCTGGAGTCTGCACACTGCACCAATATCAGGTTTAGTCTTATCAAATACAGCCCAACAGCACACAATTAGATCTCGTGTAGTTTGGCTCGGGGATCTGGTTTGTGAACCTGGCAAATGTACGATTGATATAACAGAGCTAATAAGGTTAGCACTGCGATATCAATTTTGAACGGGCGCGATGAAAGCAACAAGGAGGAAGCTGGAGATTGTTTTAGCTAACTATAGAAACAACAATGAACGCTGTAACCGTAGAAACGATATTTAGAGACGGAATGTTTGCTAATTTGGATATAAAACGATACTTTGTGTTGTAAATTTAATAACAGTGGTGCATGTAATGATCACATTTTTATACAGCACTTTACTTCAAGGAACCACTCACCCATTCACACACGCATTCATACACCAGTGTATGCAGTTAAGTGTCTTGCCCAAGACAATGACAGCATTCATCTGTGGGAGCTAGAATTGCACCGCCAATCTGTGGGTCAGTGGATCTGACCACTCAAGCAATGATGTTTATGTCGAGAGCGGGATTCAAACCACCAACCTTCAGATCAGTGGAAAAACCAACTGCGCTACTGTCACCCACTACTGTAACTTTTCCGGTGTGGGGTTATTCCCTAGCCTGAAATGTTCCACAGTATGGCATTAAAGTTATCTTGCATTTATCCCATTAGCGGTGTAAGCTATTGTCAAAAACATAGGCAAAGTAATAACATCTCCAACAGGAAACAGGTGGCTGACGCTCCACCAGTAAAGTTACATAGTGCACCTTTAACAATATTGCTATACAGTGATGGATGTGAAGTAGAAACTTTCCATAGATCCGTCCCCAGATAGAACAGAGCTTTACACAGTGTAGTTAACAAAAAAAATAAAACAACCCAAATAAGAATAAGACATAATACAAAGTCCAGTGAGCTAAAACGCTAAGCTAATAGATCTTTAATGTAACAATTTGCATAGCCATGTAACGGTTTGGCCTACTTCTCTAGTTAGCTTCTTCTAACCAGGATGTTGGTGTCATGATCCTCCCTTCTGCTGTTTTCCCTGTTGTCGCCGCCTCCCTTCTGTGTCATCTATGTCTCCTCCCACCTGGGCGTCGGCTTACCTGATCTGACAGCTAGCACACCCTCATTTCCTGCAGTATAAGACGCCTGGTTTTTCATCCACTCCTCGCCAGTTTGTCGTTGATACTATTTCAGTTAGTAGATGTGTTTGGCTCCACAAGACAAGTTAACTTTTTGAGTTTTGGCACTACAGTTGGTTTGTTCTGTGTCCAGGTGCCTCTGTCGTTGCCTGTCTGTCCCCTACCTGTCTACCTGCCTGCTTGATAGCCAACCCAATACCTACCTGCACCTCTCCACCCCCCCCCCAGTCTGATACTTACCACATTTACCTGATTACTAGCCTGGACAATAAACAGTTGACCTACTTACTACTACCAGTTGAGTGCTGCTTTTGGGTCTGCCTAGTCTTGTCATTTTAAACTAAAGAAAGCGCTGTGTATTAACTCAAGGCAATTATGATTTTAAAGTGAAATCGTTAGTGATCTGATGGAGCTGCAGCCCTGTGTTTTGTCCTGATCGTTTATGGAAGAAAGTTGAACCCGAGGAGCAGGAAAAGCCCCATTGGATTAGACTGCATCCATAGGAGGTGTAGCGTTTCACTGTATTTTTGTGCTTGTGGTTCAGACATCAAACACAGCGCTCTCCCCTTTCACCCCGGACTCTACACGCTCCATTGTGCCGTCTTAAGATCTCTACTTTGTCTCCTGCTCCTATAGGATCAGATTCAGCCTTCCTCCATTCTTCCACAGCCTGCTTTTGTGCACTCAAGTTCAAAGTCATGGTCTCAAATACAACTACCGCTGGTTTGAAGTCAAAGAGAAACTGAAAATTATACTTAAAGGGCCCATATTGTGCTATTT
>KN474230.1:52648-74628 GCA_000787095.1 Periophthalmodon schlosseri | reverse complement strand
TTAACACACAAACTCTGCATATTTAGACTGAGTTCTTCTCTCAAACAGAAAACACTCTGTTCCACCTTGTGATGTCATATGGTATTACAGAAAGTGCTCCACTGTGTTTGAAACTCCATATACCTTCACTAGAATCATATGGAACTAAAGGCACCTGTTAACTTGAAAACTACCACAACATGACATTACAAGGTGCAACAGAGCATTTTGAGCTTTGGAGATGTAGACAGACTAATAATAAAAGGTTACTCAAGTGTGTGAATGAAACAAAACACAACTCCAGGTATGTTTTTGAGGAGGTAACAACATTATAACATGGCTTAAAGCTCACAAGAGTCAATTATGTTTAATATAAGACCTTTAACCAAGTTCCTTTCATTATTTATTTCAAGTGCACTTTAGTTTGTACATTGGCAGATAACTGTACAGAAAAAATCTTTTAACCGGAAAAAAACACATCGCAATTATCGTCTAATTTAAGTCGTAACACAAAGTAATTACAGACTACTCCAAACTACTACTAAACACAGCTAAATATTCTGACTTCAAATCATTAAAACTCATTTATGGCTATTTCTTTTGTAGCGTTCAAACCAGGGTCCTTGTTTGTTCTTCTTCTACGTCTAATTGCAGCGTCAGGAGAGGGCGACGCAGATGTGGACATGCTAATAACGGGAGCAGCACTTTTGATGCTGGTGGAGTGTTTGTGTCCGAGCCGCTCTGCTTTGATCAGTCTGACTCTGTGGTTACCCAGGTTCAAGGAGCGAACAGCGCAGACACATGCAAATGAAGCTAACACAGAGGAAATGAGAGGACGCACTTGAGACAGGAGACACATCATTTCAGAGATATGTTTTTCCTCTGTAGACCCGACTCTGGCTGTAATGGTCCTGTTATATTGGTCTGTTATGTTACATTTAAATCCACACTTCCAAAGAGTATTGTATTTCCGGAAAAATGATCTTTTGTTAGCCGAAAATTGTTAGCATTTGGATTCGGAAACAATGCTCTCCAGGTTTAGGATTGACAAAATAAATACACCACCCTACACTGTTTGATAATACAGCCTTAAACCAGACCTATTCTGCAAAATGGACTTTTCAGAGCTTTGAAACATGTTAAAGTTATTTCCTTCTCATTGACCCTGTGAAGTTGTTTTTGGAGTCATTCGTGTTTGAGTAATCTTTAATCGCTTATTTTCAAGATGCCATTTTGCCGATCAATCCCCGTTTTTATATTTATATAGACAGGAGCTATGAACTTACCGTATTTACTGGCTGAGGTGCGGGAGACAGTGGAGTTGTTCACGGAGTTGTACGCTGTGACCTGTTTGGGCACCAGAGCCATCACTGCATTATCAGGCACCTATGAAACACAAACACAAGCATTCAGTGTATGAGCAAGAACATTAACGCGGATTTCACATTTTAATTGGAAATCGTAAACTATTTTTCAAGGTTTGCCACTTTGGAAATCGTGTGAGGCAATAGAGAAATGGGTTTACATCAGTTGAATGCAGTTTGATACTGATTTTGATCGTTAACCTTGCAGCGTGACTTGGCGTTTTGTGCATTTAAAGTTTTTCAGAAGAAGAACTGCATTTTAATTACAACCTAAATTTGAACTCTGATTAAACACTGTTATGCAACTGTATTTTGTACATTTAACACTTCAGATTATTGTAAATTAATAGCAGTAGTGTAATGTGCACATCGGACCAGGATGTGTCTGGGTGAGTGAGAGAATGGAAAGACATATGGGTATGTTTTTTGTTTAATATATATATACAATATATATTTGTTTTTTAATATATATATACAATTTAATTTTAGTTTTCTCACTGGAAGTTGGCATTCAAAAAATGAATTAACAAAAAAACAAAACAAAAAAAAACATTTAAGATGGACACATTAAAACCATGTCTACCCAGATTTCCAAACTATTTATCAAAGGTGGCACAGCTGATACTTATTTAAAACCTTTTATTTCATATATTTTTGGACAAGTATTTTTCCACACTTGATCTATAAAAACATTTACAGGGATTTTATGAGTCAAAATCTATTACTATTTGACTAGAGGGCGACAGTGGCTCAGTTGGTAGAGTGTTTGTCCACTGATCTGAAGACTGGCAGTTCAAAATCCGCTCTTGACATAAACATCATTGGTGGAGCGGTCAAATCAGGTTGGCGGTGCGATTCCAGCTCCCACAGATGAATACTTAGTTGTGTCCTTCGGCAAGACACGTAACCCGCCTCACCCCTAGTGTCTGTGTACACTAATGTATGAATGTGTGTGTGAATGGGTGAGTGGTTCCTTGATGTAAAGTGCTTTGAGTGCCTAGAAGTTGGAAAAGCGCTATATAAAAATGGGACCATTTACTAAAATATTTGAATTCTGACTAAAAATGAAGAACCAAAAGTATCCCCTCCCTCTGTTATGTACTGATGAATGTTTACTCTATATGGGGTTCATTATAATCTTCACTATTAGCAGTATATTATTACAGAGTTTAATTATGCATGTAAAAATCACATTAGGTCAAAATGAGTTGAGTTCAGACCTCGAAGGACACATCAGGGGGACTGGCTCTAATCTCCATTAATGTGCGCTGCTCCTCCTCCTTTTGTGAACGACTGAATAATGTTATTTTTGTGGAGATGGTGAGTGACAGGAGGAGGGAGGGGTCAGCTCCTAAAGGCCTGGTGCTATGGGACGTCCCACGGTCTCCATTCAATAACACTGATCCTCCTGGACTTGCTTCAGTGTTCAGATGTGTGTCTGTTTCAATGTGTGTATGTGCAAAAACAAGGAACTCAGCAGGGTACACTGTAAAAAATAACATCTACATAAAACTGTATTATAGTTTAATCAGTATAGATTTAGTTCGGTAGGTCTGCTGTTTACATTTAAGGGGTAGTATTACTATTTTTTTTGTTATTTTGTCACATTTCAGGTTAAATTGTGAAGTAAGATTTTGAACCTTTTAAACTGACTCATTAAGTACAAATTGCTAACTTAACTAAATTTTGTAGAAGAAAAACGGTTATAGAATGTCAGAAATCACACAACTTTTGAGGAAAATGGTATCAGATGCGTTCCAACCTGCACACACAAACACTGAAACTGGGACTAAACCTTGAGCTAAACCTGGACTAGATCAGGACTAAACCAGGAACAGAATCAAACCAAGGCTACACTGGAACTAAACTGGGCTGAAACCATAGACTGTGTATATAAATGGACATAGCTAACGCGCTAGCGACTGCGTTCCAAAGAGGAAGTGAGCATGGGCGCACTTCCGGCTCCATCGACTCTGGCTCCAGTTCACTTTACACTGAAAAACCGTCGTGCCTCTCTCTGTAACTGCTGCTGTCAGACTCGTCATTTTGGTCTTAAAATGTTCGTATTAACCCGCTCTACGTGATCCTGGTGTTTTTATTTCGCTACTGTGCCCGTTAATCAAGATGTGAACATTAATAACGGACAAATCAGCTGCCTTCTTTTCCCGAGGTCACCCCCGCTACCTTTAGTAACAGGTTTGACAGTGTTGCTAAGCGCGTATACAGTCTATGGCTGAAACCAAGACTAAACCAGGACTACACCAGGACTACACCAGTAATAGTGTAACTGTAACCTCAGAATTTAACCAATGAGACTTATGTTGACACTAAGGGTATATTCATTTAGTAATCTAATCTAGACCTTTGACTGATTAACATTTTCATTAGTCCAAACTACTCAAAATAAGATAAGTATCGTTTAGTCGAGCATTTAACATTTTTTGCAGTGTAGCTAAACGAATAAACCAGTCGCGCCCTCTCTTTCCCCGGTCACCCCAATAGGATTCAATTAACACAGCAGCGAAATACGGCCGTCCCACGCAGAACACCCAAACCCCATCGACCCGCACCGCATTGTGGGTAAAGGGGGCGGGAGGTTAATTGAAGTGATCCCAATCGCGTGGCGTGGGTGGATGCATGGGGCAAAGGCCAGTCTGCCGCTTCTATATGAGAGTGTGTGTGTGTGTGTGTGTGTGTGAAAAGAGGGAGGGAGGGTCCTATTATAATGTGGTATCATTATTTTATCCAGTCAACCAGTCTGCTCCCACCTCATTTTAAAGCTATATCAACGAGCACAAGGGACAATGGGGTCACTGCAAAAATAACATATATCTGCATTGGCTAAAATGGCTTGACTTCATGTTTACTTAGATCTGGATATATTTTTGCCTAGTTTTATATATTTATTTATTTATTTACTTAGTGACCAATGGAAAATTGCTTTTGAAAGGTTAATATCTCAAAAACTATATTCCATTCGCTGTTAAATTGGTTTGAAATGAGAAAAGAAAAACAAAAATTGGCCAAGTCATGTGTTTGTCAGTCAAATGTATTTTTTTCTCTTACGGACGCCACTTTTGAACGATCATAAAATATAATACAGTATTCCGCTTTGGACTGTTAATTGCTATGGCAACTGTCCTAATTTTTCATCACTTTAAACACATTTATAAAAACAACCTGCAATTAGTGTTGTTTCGACACGATACTGATATTGGCAAAAGCTCTGATACTGCACATTTTTCAGGTATCGATATCGACGAGTACTCAGATACCACTCTACGGAACAGTGGCAGAGTTTCAAATAGTGAAAAACTTACAATGCACTCAGTATTTGTGTTTTGATTAATGCCTATTACAGTGAAAAAACAATACAACAAATCGATATGGCATCCTAGCATTAGCTTTAGGAATTTGTTTAGGAATATCTAGATTCCTCAGTTCACTAGCTAATTTTTATTTAAGGATGTTTACATTTCAAATTTATTATGTGTCCTATTGTTGCTAGCTTTACAGTGACGGCAAAACTCTGCCCTAGTCTCTGAGAGTTGTGAAAAACGCTTATAAACCCATCATGGTGAGTAATTACGACGCTCAGAATGTGTAAGGTAAGTGAGCAATAACTTTGTCCCACTGCAAACTGTTTAAAATGAACTACTTCTGTTTTTCACGTTTCTAAGACAATACAAACCAGGCACAGCGCCTTTAGTTTTTGAATTGGACAAACATCAACTTAAATCTATCTTTTAATGTTTTTTTAATTGACAATTATTATTTTGAATTGAATATTTATTTTAATTTGTTTGTGTGTTCAAATATTTCCTTCTATCAAGCATGTATGTAACGCGTGCCCTCTACACACACAAAAACTAGTAATAAACTGACCATGTTTTTAATTTAAATATAATTAATAATTGGAAAATGTGGTGTTTCCAGTGGTGACACAGGTTGTACAGGCCTAACAATACCACATGATCCTTTACCTCAAAACATAACAAGAAACTGTATTTTTCTCACATCTGCCACAGCACCTGTCCTGCTTTAGGAACGTCTTTAGCTGTGAGTATAAAGCCCATGTTGTTATGAATGTTAACGGGCAGAACCTTGTGTTTCTGTGTGTGTGAAAAATGAGCAGTAATGTGAGCGAATGGTGTACCTGATAATGGCAAAGCATGTTCAGTCTCTTCCAATCCGCTTCAATTTTGGTGGTGATGTCCTCGTCCTGCAGGATCATCCTCTGCCCTCGGCCTTGGCGCCACTCTGCAGGAAAAACACAACGCCAAAATAATCGTCTGTAGTGTGTTATCACCAAACTAAAATCTCAAACTCCAGACTAAAGAATAGACTCCATACTCAATACGATTCTGATACCACAACAGTAGCCGTAGTAGATCTACTACTACTACTACTACTACTACTACTACTACTACTACTACTACTACTACTACTACTACTACTACTACTACATCTACTACTATATTTACTACTACTGCTACTACTAAGTGGGGAGAAAAGAATAAGAATGTAAGGTTGTATTTGACCCAGTGGCATATTTCCATTAATGGGGATTGAACCACCACCTACCTCAGTCTCTACCAACAGAGCGGCTGCTAAATACACTAGTTTAACTTTTAAATTTTTGTTTCTATGGTAACATTCTGCCATTACATTTTCCAAAAATTTCTCATTAAAATCACAACATTGTTCCTTTACACTGGCTCGCGCATCCTGTTCATACAACTGCTCATTTCCAAACGAGCCTTTATTCAAATCCCAAACCTTAGCAAATAACATCACATTTAGAAACAGTTCCCAGGCAAAATTATCATAAGTGAAATCCTGTGTTTTGCTGCCCCTCGCTGTGCCACCCGCTAGCGTTAGCCACTAGCGTCATCTTTGATTCTGATCACAAACAGAAAAACAAAGCAGCAATCACAGACGGCCATGATGGAACCGGTCTTCAGAGGATTGACCACAAATGTGTTGAGGAAAAAAGAAGCAGAGATATGAAGATTTGCGTGTTGTTTTTGTCGTTACGGTAACACATTTCTTATAAATATGCTAATGCTGTTAGCTGGTGGTCTCCAGTTGAGGGCTGAGAAAACAACAGATGAAATAAAAGATTGAAAAATGGAAAGTACCAGGATGTAATAGTAAAAAAAACAACTTGGGGGGGGGATTTTGTTGACCTTTTTGTGAATCACACTGAGCATCTTAAGTTGTATTTTAAAAGTGGTATGTAAATAAAACTGAATTGAATTGTGTTGACTGTCAACTGGTTTACCGGTTTTGACACCAGCCAATGCCAGTGTGTATAGGTAACTGACATACTGTATCCAAATATGCAAAGAATTTTACTTAATTAAACTAAAGCCCCAGTATGTAACTTTTTAGCCAAAAAAAGAGTCAAATAGAAGCTTTTTTTTCCATTTTGGGCAATGGTGGAACATATCAAAATAAAAGTAGTAAAGTACTATACTTAAGTGAAGTACAGATACCTAAAACTTATTCTTAAGTACATTTTACAGTGGATACCTTTTGTTTTTAATTCACTCCATTTGAGAGCAGGTATCTGTACTTTCTACTTCACTACATTTTTGAACAGGACTGAAAAGTAAAAGTATTTTTTAGTATAGTTTGAGACCTGCTGAAAAGGCTAAGGGGTTTATCTTTTTATCAAGGTTATAATTTGAGCAACAAAAATATAACAAATAAAAACTGCAAAAAAAAAAAAGATAGATTCAATTGTTTCTATTGAACAGAATTCAGCACAAATCTTTATCAAAATCACTACATGAAGCTTCATAAGACCTCAAAATCTGCGTGAAATACTTTTACTTTTTAGGCACATTTTCAAACAGGTCCTTTAATACTTTTACTTAAGTAGATTTTTTTTGTGTGATACTTTTACTTTTACTTGAGTATTTTTTTGCTCCGGTATCTCTACTTTTACTTAAGTCACAAAATTGAGTACTTCTTCACCACTGAATATGGGCATTTTTATAGCAGTAAAAACATGCGTCCTTATTGAGAATGGATTTGCATCTCCACCAGTACATTAAATGTGCATTCAAAATCATCTAATTAAAATAGGGACTACGTTTAGATTAAACATGGAACTAAACCAGGACGGGAACAGGACCAAACCAGGACTCAAATCAACTTATGGGACTGAGAAACGTCAAATATGGCATCTGCTGAGTGCTGACTGGGACGAAGTAACATATTAAAGGGCCCATATGACGCTATTTTCTGATCTGTGCTATAATGTTGCTTAATCATCACAAACAGACCTGGAGTTGTGTTTTGTTTCATTAACATGTTTAGTGCTATAATGTTGCTTAATCATCACAAACAGACCTGGAGTTGTGTTTTGTTTCATTCACATGTTTAACACACAAACCCTGCATATTTAGGCTGAGTTCTTCTCTCAAACAGAAAACACTGTGTTCCACCTTGTGATGTCATGTGGTAATACAGGAAGTGCTCCACTGTGTTTTTAAACTAGCTGTTAAATTAAAAACTACTGCTTCATGACATCACAAAGTGGAACAGAGCATTTTGAGTTTTGGAGATGTAGACAAACTAATAATAAAAGGTTATTCAAACATGTGTGAATGAAACAAAACACAGCTTCAGGTATGTTTTTGAGGAGGTAACAACATTATAACATGGCTTAAAGCTTGCAAGACTCAAGTTTGCGTAATCTAGGGCCTTTAGCATGCAAATTGACAACCAATACAATGATACAATGAAATAAGAATTGAGCTAACATACTGTACCAACTGAGGAGCTGAAAACACTAAAATGTGACTGCCAACTGCTAAAAAAAAAATCTATGCAGTACTCTGTGTATATATTTATGTACCTGCTCTGTTCCATGTGTGACTACATTGTGAATGGATCAACTTGCACATAGCCAAACAGTTAAGGGCTTTGGGGAGTTAGCAAAATCTAAAGTGAGGAGAGAGGGACTGGAGGTGCCTGTTCTCTTCCCTAGAGACGTATGGGACACCAGAGCTAGCCACTAACACACACTCGCTACACACAGAGATCCTAGCTTATGTGTTCACACTCTCCATCTCATCCAGGTCTCTGCGGGGGACAGTCCCAGAGCCAAAGGGGAATTAAAAACAATACCTCGAATAACCACGCTTCCTCCCAACGCGTCCCGAGACAGTTTGGATGCAGTGCCATTAACCTTATCGTGCAATCACAGCTTCTTTATGAGAGTCTGAGTGGGTGACTATATTTATTTACACAGGTGAACGGCCATTTTGTAATTCTTGCTCTATCTATGTGATGGACTAGCCCAACTTGGATAGGTCTATAGTGTAATAAAACAATGAAAAACACATCCTGTCCCAGCAGAAGATGCAAGCACAAAGTGGTTCACTAGCTCAAAACAGATTGTCTGAAGAAGACTTTGGTGCTGTTAAAGATATGGGGGTAATAAATGTGGAATGACTAGAGCGATGACAAAGCCCTCTAAGATCTGCTATAGTATATATAGCATATGCAATGTAGCAAATAGAGCAAAAAAGGCTCTGTGCATAGCGACAAGCTAGCTAGCTAACGGTGTCTCAAAGCTAACAGTCACTTTTATTAAAACCAGAAAACATAAAATAAACACATTAAAATTCAAATTAATTAAAATAAGACTACCAAATTATTTTTATATGTAGAATACTTCAGTTTGTGGTATGCATCGAGATACAAACATGTCTCTACAAACATGTTTCTAAACACAGAAGTGTCTCTGGGGAAGTATTCATTTTATTTGTGTAGTGTTTAACATGTTGTCAGTGACATCCCGCTCCCTGTCCACTTCCTCATCTTTAAATATTTATTCATTTTAGCGTGACTCGGCAAAAACCTCAGTGGAGATGCAAGCCTGCTCACAATAATGGAGTATGTTTTTTCTACATTTTTCAGTACAATACAATCCAAAATTAAACAAAAAAAAACCATACTATTTAAGTGTTTTTGGCTAAAAAGTTCCACAGTGGGGCTTTAAGGTATCATTTAAAAGGAGAAATGGGTCTGTAGTCCCGGTCTTAGGGGGCCTCTTCCTATTCATTTATATTAGAGAGGGGCCCATGTGAGGTTTCTTTCCCCCGGGCCCCCAAATTCCTGTTGACGGGCCTGCAACCAACAAGTACCTACTGAGATTATCTGAGCAAAATAGGAGAAGGCAAATGAAATAGATGGATATAAGGGCCTTTGGAGAGGAAGAATACATCGAAAAGAGTTGGGATGCAAAGAAAAGGGTCTTATTGATTGGCCAATCAATCATGTGACTCAGACTCAAGTTGACAAGAGTCGATCAATGACAAGTTTGGAACGTCGGAGCTAAAACATCCAGGAAGTCCAGTCTCCAGGGACGTTACAAACACTCCTCTCCATGTAAAATCAGGTCAGTGCAGCAGCCTCTATAAAAATCATTACGCTTTTGAGTTTGCTGCTTCACTAAACTAAAGTGAAAAAGTAGTATACGATTTTTTACATATAAATAATGCTTTTCTTGCTGTGGAGTGAGATTACTACCTTTCTATGCAAAAATACACAGAGCTTATCAAACAAACAGCAATATTATCAACACCAAATCGTGCTCTTACCTAGGTCCATGTCTGAAGCCTTTAATCGGTGGGAGTAGGGCACGTTCTTGTAGATAGCGTCCAGGATTTTTTCTTTGACCTGGGAGATGGTGTCACAGTTCAGCACCTTCACCTGGATCTCCGGGCTCTTCTCGTTCTCTGGGTGGATGCAGTTCACCACCTGAATATGCACAAAAAGTGAGGGGAGCCTTAGTCTAAACGTCCAAAATGTTCCGACTCCAACGACTCTGGCACCAATTTACTTTCTACTCTGTAACTCTTGCTATCAGACTCATTATTTTGGTCTTAAAATGTTTGTATTAACCCGCTCTACGTGATCCTGGGTTTTTATTTCACTATTGTGTCCATAAATCAAGATATGAACATTAATAACAGACAAATCAGGCGCCTTCTTTCCCTGAGGTTGCTCCTGCTAGTGTTAGCAACAGGTTTGATTGACAGCGTTGCTAAGTGCCCACTCCCTGATAAGCTAGCGTTGCGGGCGGGAAGGGGTATTACCTTCAACAGCCTCGCTCCAGATTGGCTCTTTGGTTGCTATGATACTCATGGTATGGAACTTGCCTCCAAATTAGCCGGCGTAACTGCTCTAACCTAGATGAGCTTCATTTGACTGGAGCCGAACGCTATGGGTGACGTCACACTCACTTAGTCCACTTCTTTATACAGTCTATGGTTTAGCCAACTTATATTTGCATCTCTATCCCACTAGTCCTGTTAATATAGTCAAAAATACAACAAGACAACAAGTCAGGAGACACATTTACCTTGTTGACATGATTCGAGTGCCAGCCGTGAGCCTCACTTTTCCACTCTACTATGCATACATACACATGCATGACCTGTTAGCATAGCCCTCACCCACACTCTCTTTCTGACAGCTCTAGTCTCAAACGACCCGACACCACCCCTCTAGTGCCCCCTCTTGTCAAGCACGACAATAACAACTGTATTTGCTGTAGCACTTTACCGACTGCCAACCCCTAACCAGCCTCTTCCTTTTAAGAGCCCCCCTTGGCCCCTGCAGTCGTGGGCAGGTAACCCCTCTCACCAGCGTCTTGTAGTCGATCTGTTGTCTGATGAGCTTGTCTTCGCTCAGAGAGTAGCGAGCCTCTCCTGTGATAGAGTCAATGGGTCCTTTTTCCATCTGCTGTTTGATGGCACAGAAGAGGGAGAACAGTGGCTCGCCCGCACACTCCTGTACACACAATATAAGGAGAGATAGAGAGAGGGAATGAGAGGAGGCAGATGTATTCACCCAAACACAAAAATATACAAGTTCTACCAGTGCAGTATTTGAAGACTATCCAAATACCACACCTATATGAGCCCCAAACATGATCTAAATGAGACTAAACCAGGTCTAAAATGAGACTCATGTTGCGATCACACTTGACCTGGTTTTAGCCCATTTTGAGTCCAAATGTAGACTTGGGTTGATCTTGGTCTAGTCCTGATTTGTCCTGGTCTACTCCTGGTCGAGTCCTGTTTTAGTCCTGGTCTAGTCCTGATTTAGTCCTGGTCTAGTCCTGGTCTAGTCCTGGTCTAGTCCTGGTCTAGTCCTGGTCTAGTCCAAATTTATTCTGGGTTTAGTCCCAGTTTAATCCCAATTTTGATTTGGTCATTGTGAACCCTGAACCACGGATACAGAAGTTCTTTATCTATTTGTCTCAAAATAAAACAAATATTCAAACTGCAGAGGGTCCCATGTACCACCAGTGGAACCCCAGTTTGAGAAACACTGCTCTAGTGAATAAACTGGATGTAAGAGTAAATGTTGTATTTCTATATAACAATACATGACTATACAGCTACACAGGATAAGTACATTTTTAAAGCTTATATTTATATTTTTACAGTGAATACCAATGAATGAAAACCTCTTCATCCTCTTTTATGTTCTTGGATCTTTCTGGACTTAAAATATCAAATAATTTAACTTCAAGTATGCAGTGATTTGCAAAGGGACTTGGCACAGAACTGGCACTGGAAATAATCACTTCCTTGGGACCATAATAGGTTCATGATAGGTGCCAGTACATAGATTTTTTTCAGTGCACTCATTTATCTGACAGATTCTGTATTGTGAATAATTGGATTATTTTTTATTTATTTTTAAAATTGGAATTAAATGATTATAGAAAACAATGAAGAGCTCATATATGAATGGGCACAAGAAAAGAAATATTTTACCTTTAGAAACTTATAGAGCAGAAATGTAAACCAGTTCGTCAGCATTTTCTCTGCAACAGACTCGGTCCTGTGAACAGACAGACGAAAGAAAACATATTTAATTAATAAGAAGAAGAATAAGAATCTTACATAGCGCTTTTCCAAACAGTCGCTTTACAATTCAGTGCATTGTTCATTCACTCCACACTCGATGGTGGTCAGCTTCTATTGTAGCCACAGCTGCCCTGGGACAGACTGACAGAAGCGAGGCTGCCAATCTGCACCATCAACCTCTCTGACCACCACAAACACACACACACACACACACACCGCATTCATCCAAGTACTAAACAGGGCCGGCCCGGCTTAGCTTCTGATCTGATGAGGCTTTGACAAAGAGGTTTGGCTACAATTAGCTCATAATTTCATCAATATTACATTTCATCATTATATATTCTGGTCGCTGGCTTTCACTGCACAAACATAATTGCCAAAGGACCTCAATGGAAAACAGAAGCTGTACAGTGGCCTTTCAAACTATCTTTTTCCCTTGGTTTTTATGTTCAGGCACGTCAAGGGCAGCCTATCCACATCGGCTATAGAGATCGTAACACAGCAAAGCAATTAAAAGCCCTTATTTGATCCTGGTGGGCTGATGTCGTAAGGGACAGCTATGTAATAACACTAGCCTCATTATCGAGCACTCCCCTTGTCTATTCAGTGAGCGAACACCCGATCCCTCTACAATAGAAAGTGAATGAATACATCTGGCTTGCTTTCTTGTCCTGCCTGGCACGCACGCTTCACTGGTGGACTAAAATGGCGTGCGCGGCGACCTGGGCCGGTGGTGCCAGTGATCCCGTGTGAATGACTAATACGCGTGCATAAAAACAACAGAGCAGCAGCGGAGGTGGTGGAGGTGTGGAGGGAGAGAGGGGGGAGAGGGAGGAGTGTCAGGTGTCCATTGAGTGTAGTTTTGCTCCAGGCAGCAGCAGGAGAATAGTCAGGAATTATAGATACATATTAAAACTAGAATTGAAACTATATATTCATTTGAAAAAGTAAAAAAAAAACCTCACACACGACAGGACAAATTTGGAAATTGACAGGAGTTGTAAGTTTAACACACAAACCCTGCATATTTAGACTGAGTTCTTCTCTTAAACTGAAAACACTCTGTTCCACCTTGTGATGTCATGTGGTGATACAGGAAGTGCTCCACTAGGTTTTAAACTCCACACACCTTCACTAGAATCATTTGGATAATGTCAGTCCTAGAATTGCCAACATCTACTGAACTAAAGGTGAAAGGTAGATGTAGATGATGAAAACCACCACTTCATGACATCACAAGGTGGAACAGAGCATTTTGAGCTTTGGAGATGTAGACAGACTAATAATGCAGGGTTACTCAAACATGTGTGAATGAAACAAAACACAACTCCAGGTATGTTTTTGATGACGTAACAACATTCTAACATGGCTTAAAGCTTCCAAGAGTCCATTTTGTGTAATCTAGGAGTTTTTTGAACCACATGAGCCGACCCACCGCTCTGGCTCTCACTCGGGCATCAATATTTCAGGATTAGTGCCATTGTGTCTCTATGGGTTTTGTGCGGCTCTTTTGGTGGCCACCTGCAGCCTGCCTCCATTCACTCCTCCTCTTCAAGGGTCTGTGCCCAGCCAACACAGGGAAGGGAGGGGCTAGTGTCCAGCCAAAACAGAGAGGGGAGGGGCCAGTGTCCAGCGAGCCAGAAGACCAGCCCTGGCACAACACCTGCAGTGGGGGATTCACTTCCTGTCTGTCGCCGTGCCCACTCTTTTCAGAACGCCGCCGCTGTCCAAAAAGCTACAAGGGTCAAGCGGCTTACTCTTCATCTGCTTCTCTATTTTTGTCTCTCTCTCTCTCTTTCTCTCTCTCCACAACCCTTTCACTCTCCTCTCTCCCTCCCTTTTTCTCTGCTCCTTTTTCTTTTTTTTCTCTCTCTCTCTCTCTCCACAAACCTTGCTATCTCCTCTCTCATTCTTCCTCCCTCTTTCTCTGCTCCCCTTTGTCTTTTCTTTATCTCTCACTCTTTCTCTCTCATTCTATAAGCCCCTCTATCTCCCTGCTCTTTTTCTTCTATATCCTTCCTTCGCTCCCTTTCTGTCTCTTTCTTCTTTCTCTCTTTCACGCTCTTTTGACTCTCCTCTCTTCCTCCACTCACTCTTGCTATCTTTCTCTCAAAAACCCTGTCTTTTTATTCTTTACCTCCCTTTCTCGCCATCTGTCTCTCTCTTCTAACTCTTTACTTACCACTCTCTCTCTCTCTCTCTCTCTCTCAGTGTTTCTTTATTACCCCGTTCTCCTCTTTTTCTCCTCTCTCTCCCTCTCTCTTTTTCATTACCCCTCCCTCCCTCTCTCCCTGTCACTTCCTTATTCTGAGCTCTGTAATCATATGCACTCCCCAAAATCCTCTCTATTTCCACAAATGCAGCCCATCTATCAGGGATGAAAGAAGCATGAAGAAAGAGAGAAAGAGAGAAATAGGAGGGAGGGAGAGGCAGGAAGGACAAAACAGAAAAGAACAGGTTTGGCTGAATATGGCTTGGTTTCTTTAACAGGTTCCAGGAGGTTTTTATGCCCAACTGGATACAGACACAAGAGAGCGGGTCTTTCAAAGCGACAAAACGGGACCAATAGCTTCCAATGTATCTAATTAATTAGCATGTGCTGTATGTTGACTTCAGTTTATTGTATAGATATATACTAAAACTAGTATCGAAACTAGATACTCATTTGAGCAGGTACTGATACTAAAAAAGTCCTATTCATAGGACAGAAGTGAACCCTTCCTGAGCGCCTACTGTTAAAAAAAAAAAAAAAAGTTATGTTTTTTACTTCATTGTACTTCCGTATATCAGTACCATTTGTAAACCATTTTGAAAACAAGGGCAGGAGCAGGCAGGAGCAGGCAGGAGCAGACAGGAGCAGACTGGAGCAGACAGGAGGAGCGTCGCAGGAGCAGACAGGAGCAGAGTGATAGGAGCAGGCAGGAGCAGATTGGAGCAGACAGGAGCAGACAGGAGAAGAGTGACAGGAGCAGACTGGAGCAGACAGGAGAAAACAGGAGAAGAGTGACAGGACCAGGCAGGAGCAGACAAGAGCAGACAGGAGAAGACAGGAGGAGAGCCACAGGAGCAGATAGGAGCAGACAGGAGCAGATAGGAGCAGACAGGAGCCAACAGGAGCAGACAAGAGCAAACATGAGCAGACAGGAGTAGAGTCACAGGGGCAGAGTGACAGGAGCAGACAGAAGCAGAGTGACTGGAGCAGGCAGGAGCAGAGTGACAAGAGCAGGCAGGAGCAGAGTGACAGGAGCAGAGTGACAGGAGAAGGCAGAAGCAGATAGTAGCAAACAGGAGCAGGCAGGAGTAGAGTGACAGGAGCAGAGTGACAGAAGCAGACAGGAGCAGAGTGACAGGAGCAGACAGAAGCAGAGTGACAGGAGCAGGCAGGAGCAGAGTGACAGGAGCAGACAGAAGCAGAGTGACAGGAGCAGGCAGGAGCAGATTGGCAGGAGCAGACAGAAGCAGAGGACAGGAGCAGACGGGAGCAGATAGGAGCCAACAGGAGGAGACAGGAGTAGAGTGACAGGAGCAGAGTGACAGGAGCAGGCTTTACAATGATCTTGAACTGTATCTTTCACAAGTATAAGACACATAGACTAGTACACGCCCATGGACCACTATGGAACCTACTGGACGACTGAGGGATCACACAGATATAAGGACACATGCAGAGTTTATTTGTTAGATGTATTCTTCATTAATGCAGTCCACTTGGAGATGAGTGAACATAGACTCAGTAATATGCAGTGGTGAAGAAATACTCAATTTTGTTACTTAAGTAAAAGTACAGATAGTGGAGCAAAAAATACTCAAGCAAAAGTAAAAGTATCACATGAAAAATCTACTTAAGTAAAAGTATTAAAGTATCTGTTTAAAAAGGTACTTAAAGAGGAAAAAAGATTTTGAGATCTAATGAAGCTTCAAATGTAGTGATTTTGATAAAGATTTGTGCTGAATTTTGTTCAACACAAACAATTGAATCGATATTTTTTTCTATCTGTTTTTACTTTTGTTTGCTCAAATTATGAATGCGTTAAAATAAACCCTCAGCCTTTTCAGCAGGTCTCAAACTATAATCAAAAATACTTTTACTTTTCTGTCCTGTTCAAAAATGTAGTGTAGTGTAGTAGAAAGTACAGATACCTGCTATCAAATGTAGTGAAGAAAAAGTAAAAAGTATTCACTGTAAAATGTACTTAAGTAAAGTACAGATATCTACAACTTATACTTGAGTACAGTGTTTTACTACTTTTACTTCGTTACGTTCCACCACTGGTAACATGCATATTTTGTGTTGTAGCTGGATAACAAGCAAATGGACCTTTTCAGATATTTAAATGTAAATAAAATCAGCTCTAAATCAGTCAATACAGAAATGTGGGGATGTGTGTAGTAGTGATGGTGGGGTCCAGCTGAGTTCCTGGCTGCAGACAGTGAGAGGGGGCTCTGGGGGCTCCTAATGATGTAGAGCAGAGCACACCTGGCAGTGGTCCCTCCTCTGATAACCAGGTACACTGCATGGATCTGTCACACATTATCTGGCAACACAAATCTGGAAGATATGATCCAAATCAATCCAACCAGTTCGAGTCCAAGTATGCAGCAGGCTATTTAGACAAACCATTAATCTGCTAATCTGATTTGAGTATGTGGGATGGGTGCTTTCAAGGGCCTGCACCTGATTTTCTACATGTATTTGAGCTAAATGTGAGTACAGATATTACATAAGCAGCTCAAAATATGTCCGCTGCGTGCTGTCTGCATCTAATTATAAAGCTATTATAAAGTTTTACTGTCCGATAATCAGAAAGTGTGTGTTAGCATGCTAGTTGTTGTTAGCATTACCCTGACGGCAAACTCCGCTCTGGTCTCTGAAAGTTGTGAAAAGAGCTTTGAAACTCATCTTGGTGAATAATTAGGATGTTCAGAATGCATAAGGTGAGGAAAATAACTTTGGGCCATTGACCACTGTTTAATATAAACTAGTTCTGTTCTTTACTTCATGGTACGTCTGTATACCAGTACCAACTAGACAGGAGCAGACAGGAGCAGACAGGAGCAGACTGCAGTGCGACAGATGGAGAGGAAGGAGAGTTTGCTCACTGCTGCTTGTGCTCCAGCTCAGGTTGAGATGGGACAGATGGAGAGATGGCGGTTTGTGTGTGGACCAGGTATACACACCCCTTATCTCTCTCTCTCTTTCTCTGTCTCACTCCTTCTCTCTACTCTCCTTATCTCGCTTTCTATTTCTCTCTCTGTCCCTCTTTCTCCCACTGTTACTTTTTCTGTGTTCCTTGCTGTTCTTTCCCCTCTCTCTCATCTCTTTCCATCTCTCTCGTTTCCGCTCTCTCTCCCTCTTTCTCATTCTTCCCCTCTTTCTTTCTCTTACTTTCTGCCACCTCTTCCACTCTCTTTCATTTGTTCTCGCTCTATCTATCCCACTCTCTCCCTTTGTCTCTCTTCCCCCTCTCTTCCTTCTCTCCTCCCAACCATTCCCATCCCGCCATTCTGCTCTCCCTTCTCTCTCTCTCTCCCCCTTTCTTCTCCATTTCTCTTACACGCTGCCACACTTGCTTCCACTCGCTTTCATTTGTTTTCTCTCTATATATATCCCAGTCACTCTCCCTTTGCCTCTCTTCCCCCTCTCTCCTGTCTTCTCGGTCTTATCTTTTCTCCCTAACTCCTCCCTCTCTATCTCTCTTCTCACTTTCCTTCTCTCCCCTATCCCTTCCCATCCCTCTCTCTCCTTGTATGTGTCTCTTACCCTCTCTTTCTCTCTGCTCTTCTCCCGCTCTTCTCCCCCTCTTCTCTCTCTCTCTCCCTCTCCTCACATTCCTTCTCTCCCCCATCCCTCCTTCTTCTGTTCTCTCTCTTCTCTCCCTCTCTCTCCTTGTATGTCTCCTCCTTTCTCTCCTCTCTTTATTTTCCCCCTCTCTCCCTCTCTTCTCACACTCCTTCTCTCCCCCCATCCCTTGCCTTCCCTCTCCTCCTCTCCCTCCTTGCATGTGTCTCTCTTGCCCTCTCTTCCTCTCTCTCTTTATTTTCTCCCCCTCCTCCCTTTCTCCCTCTCTTCTCACTTTCTTTCTCTCCCATCCCTCTCCTCCACTCTCCCCTCTCCTCCTCTCCCTCCTTGTATGTGTCTCTCATCCTCTCTCTTTATTTTCTCCTCCTTCTCTTCTCACTTTCCTTCTCTCCCCATCCCTTGCCTTCCCTCTCCTCCGCTCTCCCCTCTCCTCCTCTCCCTCCTTGCATATGTCTCTCTTCCCCTCTCTCTTTATTTTCTCCCTCTCTCCTCCCTTTCTCCCTCTCTTCTCACTTTCTTTCTCTCCCATCCCTCTCCTCCACTCTCCTCCTCTCTCCTTGTATGTGCCTCTCTTCCCCTCTCCCCCTCTATTTTCTCCTCCTTTCCCCCTCTCTTCTCACTTTCCCTCTCTCCCCCACATCCCTCTCCTCCTCTCCCTCTCTCTCTTCTCACTGTCCTTCTCCCCCCCATCCCTGTCCTCCTCTCCTCCTCTCCTCCTCTCCTCCTCTCCCTCTGTCTCTCGTTGAATGCGTCTGCAGTGGCTGTACCACAGACAGGCTGCTCACGCACTTTGAGCATTGATTTAACAATCAGGAAAGCGGGAGCAGGGAAGTAGCGGCTCGAGCGAGATGGGGACTATAGATCCACAGACCCGGTGTTGGAAAGGACCAAAGATAAACAGAGAGCGACGAAAGAGAAGAGAAATCAGGAGCGAGGGAGGGGGGGCGACTATACGGGGGCAGACAGAATAAGTGAGCCAACAGAGACAAAGACACTCAAATAAACAAAAA
The DNA here is from genome assembly GCA_000787095.1 of Periophthalmodon schlosseri. Taxonomy (NCBI): domain Eukaryota; kingdom Metazoa; phylum Chordata; class Actinopteri; order Gobiiformes; family Gobiidae; genus Periophthalmodon; species Periophthalmodon schlosseri. The sequence goes on along the minus strand of KN474230.1, from coordinate 55,574 downwards.
GATCGAAGTGTCTGAAGTTAATGCAATAATGAGCTATGTAACAGATTTACAGTCAAACTACAGGGATACAGAATGTGAGAGGAATCCAGCTCATTCAAAGGCTTCAGAAAGTTTAATGTCTGACTAAATACCTAAACTCCGCCCACAACCATGTTTCAAATAGACCTGCTAAACTGGGTGAGGGGGGGAGGAGGGGTGAGGTCTGGAGGACTAAAGGGGAGAGTGATGAGGGAGGAGGGGCGGGGTCTGCAGGACTAAAGGGGGAGAGTGATGAGGGAGGAGCGGCAGGGTCTGGAGAACTGAAGGGGAGAGTGAGGGGAGAATAAAATCAGATAACTAAGAGGAGGGGCGGGTCTGTAGGACTAAAGGGGAGAGTGAGGCGGAGGAGGGGCAGGGTCTGCAGGACTAAAGGGGAGAGTGACAAGGGAGGAGGGGCGGGGTCTGGAGGAGAGGACTAAAGGGGAGAGTGATGAGGGAGGAGGTGCGGGGTCTGAAGGTATAAGAAACAGTGTGATTGGTCTAACAGGTGTCCACACTTCAAACTCCGCCCCTGCAGCAGGCTGTAGATATATGATGTTACTATTCAAACATCATATACACAGTTTAGTTCCACTTTAAATGTGGACATGGTTCTGCTATGAAGTAGTTTGGCCTCAGATCAAGGTAGTTTTTGACTTGTAAAAGTTTGCCAACACTGAATGTACAAGGTCAAATAGAAAATCAAAAATATAAAAATGGACCAGGCTCCAATAAAATTCTTGCCTGGCAAATCCAGACTGATATTTCTTTGTATTTTTTATACAGATGGATATCAGTCTGGTCCCCTCTCCCTCTGCTGTGTCTCAAGCCCGGTCAAACATCCAACGATCGTCCAATCAGATTTATTTATTTCAGTGACACATGTGAAACGAAGGAGCTCATTGGTCACCTGTGATTTACAAATAAAACCACACTTATCTCACCTCAGATTAACAGAGTTTTGTGCTTTACTCATTAATTCCGCAGAAATCCGTCATGTTTTTCAGCTCCCTGTGATATTTTTTTCCTTTATTTTTTCCGATAGGGACGGACCATGCCTGTCCCTGATTGGCTAATCCACCTGTCAGTCACGCTCACTTGAAAACGCAGAGATTCACCAGTTGAAGAAACGTGTGTTCTGGATCCCAGGCAACTAAAACTCACAAAATGGAGTGGGACTTTATAGCATGTGTGTGGTAGAGCATCGATAAAAAACAAAAAAACAAAAAAGTCAAAAAGTCCTCAAAAAGTTGTGTATATATCAGCTGAAACTTCTGAATATAAAAACTGAATTTGAAACTGGAAGAAAATGCAAACTCCACTAATGCCGCAGTCAAACTCTGCCATCAATCTAACAATTTTTAAATAAAGTTCTATTTGAATATATTTTGTAACACCCAGAATCCCTAGTGAAAACCCAGATGGAAGTGCTATGTTCCAGGTCCATATTTTCGCCACAGTCTGGGCTATTTTGAGCACAGATGCCAGTCAGCCCACACTGCAGGGCGGCGCTGCTCTCATCACAGCAGAAATGCATGCTGGGGTGTGGACATACTAACAAGCGGATCAGAGGAAGAGGAGGAGGAGGAAGGATGAAGACAATCTGATCACTGCCCATCACTGTGACGTCTGGGACAAATTGGCAATCAAAGCAGCCGTGCGTTTGTGGTAAACATGTCCCTACTTCCTCCTCCTCCCTGCTTCCTCCCCTCCTCCACCCTTGCTCCCTGCTTCCTCCCCTCCTCCTCCCCTGCTCCTTGCTTCCTCCCCTCCTCCTCCTCCTCCCTGTTTTCTCCCTGTTTCTTCCCTTCTTCCTTCTCCCTGTCTTCCTCCCTGCTTCCTCCCCGCTTCCTCCCCCTCCCCTGCTCCCTGCTTCCTCCTCCCTGCTTCCTCCCCTCCTCCACCCTTGCTCCCTGCTTCCTCCCCTCCTCCTCCCCTGCTCCTTGCTTCCTCCCCTCCTCCTCCTCCTCCCTGTTTCCTTCTCTCTTCCTCCTCTCTGCTTCCTCCCCTCCTCCTCCCTGCTTCCTCCCCCTCCTCCTCCCTCTCCTCATCCTCCTATTCCTCCTCCCTCTCCTCATCCCCCTCCTTCTCCCCTCCTCCTTATCCTCTCTTCCTCGGCCTCCCCATCCTCCCTTCCTCCTCCTCCCTCTCCCCCTCCTCTCCTCATCCCTCTCCTCCTCCCCTCCTCCCCATCATCTTTTTTTCTCCTCCCTCTTCCCCTCCTCCCCATCCTCTCTTCTTCCTCCTCCTCCTCCTCTTCCCATGTTCTGATAACTACAGGTGTGATCATTATGGAAGCTCTGAATTTTAACTGCATAAAGTTTGGTTGTCTTTTATAAAAAATAAAAACTTTAAATGTAATAAAACCAACTGCATGCACCAACTGCCTCCAAACGTATCTATCTCCATGGAATTATGCGGGTGACGTATCAGCTCCAGAAAGTTACACACTGTACCTTTAAACAGACCCTATACAACATTAACTGAAAAATATGCTTAGTTTTTTCTTATCCTGCCTATACTTTCTCTTTTACCTCAACTCTAGATTTAGTACAGAAGCTTATCACACATAGCTCACTGTTTTATGATAAATTCTCAATCCTGGTGCAGATCTGAGCCGTTGCTGCATAGATTCGGTCTCCTGGTGGTGACACAGAGTTAGCATCTCCTTTGTCCTTGAGAGCTTGTCCTGTCTGCGCCGCACGTAGCATCTCTCCGTGCTATCTGAAGCTAGCATCAGCGGAGCATCAGGGCTTTCTCCATTGTTTATTGCCAGTGCCACAGCTTGGTAAACTCCAAAGGCGATTAATCAAAACTCCCGTGGAGACGACATAAATCTTCGCAAGAGTCACTGAACGGATTTGAGCATGTTTTTACGATGCACTGATCGTAACTGTCGTCTGCTACT
>KN474230.1:20618-37617 GCA_000787095.1 Periophthalmodon schlosseri | reverse complement strand
GGGTAGTAAATGAAGTTGGTGTTGTTTAGAGTCATCAGAGGCTGCACGTCATCCAGCTTAAAGCCAAACTCGTCTGGGCGCTCGGGGACCTCCAGCTGTCGGGACAAGCTGATGGCGAGCTCTGGAGCCTGGCACAGCATGGTGGTCGAGCTCAAGACGGTACACAGCTACGGACACGCACACAAACACATTTATAGTTATGAACGCACGCACGGCAAACAGTAACTGGCCAAACATAGTCACACAATGAAGGAACATAGGAACCAGAGAAGGCTAAGGAACGTAAAGCTATACCAAAACAGATTAAAGTGGGACTAAACACCTGAACCTGGAGGACTAAAGAAGGGAGTGAGGGGTGAGGAGGGGCGGGGTGTGGAGGACTAAAGAAGGGAGTGAGAGAAGGAGGGGCGGAGTCTAGATATATTCGGAGCAGTATGATTGGTCTAACAGGTATCCATACTTCAAACTCTGCCTCTGCAGCCAGGTGTTTGTAATGAGAAACACCTGGCTGTAATCAGGGCAGTCTTGTGTGATGTCACCGACTACTTAAAATTGGAGCGTCACTAAAGGCAGATCACACTTTGATTTAGACATTTTTGACCAGAAATGTGCAAATTTATCTAGTTTGCACTAAATTTGCCAACGAATGACCAGGAACAGTAGATAATGCTGTTAAAACACCATATACACAGTTCCACATTAAGTTAGATTAATTAAAAAACTATTTTATTAAGTACAGGACGATAACTATTTTAATTTTAGACTTTAATTTTATTAAACAATTTTTTATATAACTTTTTAAAAACATTTTAAATTTATTTAGATTATTCAATAAACTATTCACATTTTGGCTGTAGAAGGGACACTTTTGTCACCTGATTTGTCTGTTATTAATGTTCCTATCTTGAATTATGGACACAATAGCAAAATAAAACCCCAGGATCATGTAGCGAGGGTTAATACAAACATTTTAAGACCAAAATGACGAGCCTGACAGCAGCAGTTACAGAGAGAGGAGTGAGGGTTTTTCAATAGAAAGTGAATTGGAGTCGATGGAACCGGAAGCGCGCCAATGATCGCTTCCTATTTAGAAAGTAGCGTCTGGCAGGTTAGCTATATCCATTTATATATACAGTCTATGGGATGTGCACACTTTTTAACACCTCTGGCCATGTTTTTGATGAAGATAAATTACAGAACAGTTAAAAGCTAAAAAATGTCTAATCATGGTAACATATGCCACTTAAAGGTACAGTATGTAACTTTCTGGAGGTGGCACCTTAAAACCAAATCTTGTAACATTCTGCATGGAGATAAATGAGGAACAACATTTCACGGAAACAAACAGAACATCCTCCACCAGTTCAAATTAAGAGTCAGGTCTGTGGACATGGCCGCCTGCTTACAATAAGAACCAATCTTTTCTAAGTTTATCAGCGCAACAGAAGTGACCTAAATGAAAAAAAAAAACAACAAGTTTTTATTTTAGCCTATTCTTGGGCTGAAAAGTTACGTACTGGGGCTTTAAAGTATATAGAACACTGGTGTAGTCAATGAAAACTCCAGATGAGGTGATACAGAAATACCACTTGTTCCTGAACCCCTCGTCTCTCTCTCTCCCTCTCCCTAATCTCTCTGTGTTCTCTCCATCTTCTGTGCCGTTATTCCATCTCTGATCATTCATTTTCTTTGACACTTGTTCGTGCAGCGTCTCTGCTCTGTGCCACTCCACCACAGAATTACACCACATTTTACAGTAAAGTGCCCTATTTCTTCAGAAGTATAAAATCGAAATCTATTCTGACGCCAACTGCCTTTGTTCCATGGACTTTTCTGTAGAACCCGACTAAACCAAAGCCTTATCAGATTTTTAAAGGACCCATAAGCCGCTATTTTCTGATCTATGTTATAATGCTGTTTCCTCATCGCAAACATACCTGGAGCTGTGTTTTGTTTCATTCACACATGTTTAACACACATACCCTGCATATTTAGGCTGAGTTCTTCTCTCAAACAGAAAACACTCTGTTCCACCTTGTGATGTCATGTGATAATACAGGAAGTGCTTCACTGTGTTTCCACCTTCACTAGAATCATTTGGATGATTTCAGATCTGGAATTTCCAATCTCTACTGAACAAAATGTAGAAAGTAGCTGTTAACTTGAAAACTACACTGGGGCCTGGGGCAACACCCCCCTTTGTCCCCCTCTGTCTACTCCCCTGATGGGAAGAGTAACCAAAACTTTTACTCAACTAATAGTACTGTTACTTCAATAAAAATAATACTCAAGTAGGAGTAAAAGTACACTGCTAGAAAATTCTCTGAAAACCACAATTTCTTTAAAAAGTGACTTGAGTAAATGTAACTGAGTAAATGTAACTGAGTACTACCCACCTCTGCCAACCAGGGAGTGAAAACATGATCTAGTGTTGTTGCTTTCAGACACAATGAGTCTCGTAGTCTAATCACAGAGTTGGACAGATGCTAAATATGGTTCATGCCCCGGCTCAAATGGACCATGAAGCTAGCATTACCAGCCTTTACCCCTCCCTGTGTTTTCAATCAGCCCAGCACCCTTTAATACCCCTCCCCTGGGTACAACAATGCCACAGACAGAAGCAGAATTTGATGAGGGTCAGGCTGAAGCTTGGAGGTTATCACTTTCTCTTTATTCAAATGCCACCTGTTGACTCACAATAAGCTGTTTTATCTACTAGTTTTGCCACGACCCATTTACCTTGGCATACCTCCAGTGAAGAGCTTTGGAAAGACATTTGAGGTTGCTTAAAATGTCTGACATATAAATAAAAAGCGGTGTGACCAACAATGTGTCAAGTGTCCCAGGATAAAATATTCAGTTGGAAAGTACTCAATTTTCTTACTTAAGTAAAAGTACAGATACAGAGGTAAAAAGTTACTCAAGTAAAAGTATCACATGAAAAATCTACTTGAGTAAAAGTAACAGTATTTCACAAGTGTTGTTATTGAAGTGTAAATGTAGTGATATAGATTTTAAAGTTGTACATATTTTGGTCAACAGTAGCAACACGGATCAATTTCTTCATTTTTCTTCTGAATTTTGTGTATTTATTTTTGTTTGCTCAAAGCCAAAGCTTGAACTCGAAAACTTTAGTCAGGATGTTACCACGAACATGGTAAAAATAACCCCTCAAATCATATGAAAAGTACTTTTTACTTTTCAGTCCTGTTCAAAAATGTAGTGGAGTAGAAAGCACAGATACTGCTCTCAAATGTAGTGAAGTGAAGTAAAAAGTATCCACTACAAGTACAAATTCTAGGTATATGTACTTTACTTAAGTACAGTATTTTAGTCCTTGTACTTCATTACCTTCCACCACTGTTCATAACATAATATTTACACTGAAAAAAAGCACTACTTGCAATAATTATCAAAACATATTCTTGACTACCATTGTTTTAATGTTGAAATAGATACTTAGGGTCGATGTGTTCACACTTGTCCAGTTTTTCTCCAGGTTTTAGCCTACTTTATTTACTCTGGTTGGTCCTAGTCCTGGTTTAGTCCTGGTTTAGTCCTGGTTTAGTCCTGGTCTAGTCCAGGTTTAGTTCCGGGTTTAGTCCCAATGTAAATGTGGCTTGTGTTTAATTTGACAACTACAAACCTCTGTCTTGTATCCCATATTTCCCTCACTTTTGTACGTCCACTTAATGTTCCTTTCCCACTTGTAAATATGTGTAAATATGCACTCTATGTTGTAAATATTGATGTTTGCAAAAAAAAAAAAAAAAAATGGTTTGTGTGCATGTGTGAACATTGCCAAAGTGTTACTAAACAGCCTTTAGACAGACCCAGGTTTGGATTAATGTGTACGGCTGCCTTAGGAAGGGCATCTGGTTCAGACACACCCATAGCCTCACTTTAACCAAAACATAATGGATTTACTGCAGCAAAGATAGACATTAGGTAATGTCTCCTATTTAAACTACAACTCTGAAAGTTTTTTATTCTGCACTCTTCCCTTTTAATGTTAATTTTATGATGATTATTTATGTTTTGATTTGTTGTATTGTGATTTTAATGTCTTTCTCATTCTGTAAAGCACTTTGTCGAATTACTTTGTGCACCAATTGTGCTATACAAAAAAATTTGCCTTGCCTCTAAACTAACTCTAAACAAACTTTGCCCATAGTATAACTAATTTAGGCCTTGTATTAGATTTTACAGTTTACCTGACAAAGTATAAATAAAAGTAAAGAGTTGACTCACATTAAGAGTCTCATGTCCATTGTACTTGGCTCTGATCAGCGGCGTCTGAATGATATCCAGGTTCGTTCCAGTCACTGTCACTGATGTATGCCCACTGAAAGTCACAAACATAAAAACGATACATGTATAAAACATTCAAACATCACAACATGCCCATAACAGTCGCATCTCCCCACCTGTAGATGCTCCACTCGGGCTCGATCTTAGTGATGGTGGGGTCTTCGACGTACTCGAACCTCAGGTCCTTCTGGAGGTGGGCTCGGTCGATGCTCACAGACACAGACACGTTCCCGTAGCCGTGGAGAGAGGCGTGAGTGCGACAGGTGAGCCACAGGCCGCCCCTCCTACAGGAAACACAAACACAGTGGTTATAATGCACTGAACACACGAGCCATCTGGCAATAGGGAGAATGTCAAACGTGAATTATGTTTTACTTCACCTTAATAAAGCATAAAGAAATAGTTCATATCAAATACACACATTAATGCACCAGTGTACGCAGTGTATTTGGCGAGCTGGGTTAAGTGTCATGCCCAAGGACACAATGGCAGTATTCATCTGTGGGAGTTGGAATTAAACCGCCAACCTTTGGATCAGGGGTTACGAGTTATGGTATTAGTTAAGTAGTTAGTGACTAAGATTGAAACTTTCATAACATAATTTCTACACAATAAAAGGGTTAAGGCGAAAAGGTGAAAAAAAAACGTAAATATTGCATCAAAATGGTTGATGTATTTACACAATTGCTAATTTTCTCATGCAAAATATCTGAATTTTTAAAGTGGCAAAATGTAACTTTTTTGGTGTAGGATCCACCATCTTCTTGTCTCCATGGAGATTTTATTTCCTAGTCCGGAAATTTGTAGAGTTTGGCATTTTTTAGCATATTTTTTTCTTAAAACATGCATTGTTTCTGTAAGTGATCGCCTCTCCACAGATCTGACCTGTGTTACTTAACCTCGGGGAGTCACGTACTTGTCTCCACAAAGATTTACGATGAGATAAGTCTTATGCTAAAGTGTAGATCATTACAGTAACATCTCCATGGAGACAAGCAGGTGAAAGTTACATAGTACACATTTAACTAAAAAAAAAGTATTTGTGGTTGTTTAACTGGGAGCCTTTTGTGACCTTGAAATAAAATATTAAATAAACAAGCCAGCTATTCGCACAGATGTTATGGGGGTTTATTTCTCGCTATTGTAACCTTCACGCTAAGACCAGTATGTTATAGAAGGTCAGAGTGTTTAAGCTGGTTTCCTCTGGCTGATAGACTCCCATTGGCTTTGACAGAGCTGTTAATTGACTGCTGACATGTGAGTGGCAGCTTGTGCATTGGCTCCTCTCTCACCTCAGGTATGTGCACGGCTGGTCCTTAAACATGATGGACACGTTGCTCCCGGCATCCAGGTGGCTCCCGGTGATGTTCACGATGGTTCCTCCAGAGACGGGCCCGCGGTCCGGTTTGATGCTGTTGATTCTTGGGATCTGAGCAAAGAAGGGGAATGAGGAGAGTGGGATTTATATAGGTTCAGATGGTATCACAATATACGGTAGAGGGCTCCAATAATAATAATAATAAAAGTGTCTTGAATGTGTATAGCGTTTTCCAACCACAGACTGTATAAAGAAGTGGACTAAGTGAATGTGATGTCACCCATAGCGTTCGGCTCCAGTCAAATGAAGCTCATCGAGGCTAGTGGTTATAGGGGCAAATTTGGAGCTGGTTCCAGTTCACTTTACATCACCCCTCTCTCTGTAACTGCTGCTGTCAGACTCGTCATTTTGGTCTTAAAATGTTCGTATTAACCCACTCTACATGATCCTGTTTTTTTATTTCACTATTGTGTCCATAAATCAAGATATGAACATTAATAACAGACAAATCATGCACCTTCTTTCCCCAAGGTTGCTCCTGCTAGCGTTAGCAACAGTTTTGATTGACAGCGTTGCTAAGCGCCCGCTCCCTGCTAAGCCAGAAGTGCGGGCTTGCTATGATACTAAATTTGTATAACTTCGTATAACCTATAACTGCTCTAGCCTCGATGAGCTTCATTTGACTGGAGCCGAACGCTATGGGTGACGTCACACTCGCTTTGTCCACTTCTTTACACAGTCTATGATCCAGATCAATGTATTATGTGTTTACACTATTATTAAAACATCTGAGTTCCCTGTGTTTTAGTGATAAGAAAAGGATATTGTACAAATATAAAGTCTAAGTTCATAAAGTAACTCACCACAAAATAGTAGTATTTGGAGGATTTTGCCATAAACTCAGGTCTGCACTCTCCCACTCCCACGCACACTTGCACGTTCCCTGTGTACTGGCTGGTCTCTGCTCGGCCCATCTCACACACGATCCTACAAGAAAACATCACATATCAGTATTAAACATGGCTGTGCGTTAGTCAAGTATGAACTAATGCTAATAAAACAGTAACCATGACAACCCCTTTAATATTACATTAAAGGAGCTGTATCCAATTTTTTCATGTAGTAAAGTCAAATTAGTTTTGCCCCAGTACAGATATCTTGTAAAAGAAACTCTTATTGTGCCATGTGCATCTAATTATAAAGCATTTTTATTGTTTGCAAGCTGTGAAGTAAGGCTGGTGCGCTGTTAGCATGCTAGTTGTTATTCGCATTGCAATGAAGGCAAAACTCCACTCTGGCCTTTGAAAGCTGTGAAAAGTGCTTATCATTGCGAATAATTGAATAATATTTAGGTTGAGTTCTTCTCTCAAACAAAAAACACTCTGTTCCACCTTGTGATGTCACACCTTCACTAGAATCATTTGGATACTTTCGGCCTTGGAAATGCCTATATCTACTGAGCTAAAGGTTAGAGGTAGCTGCTAACTTGAAAACTACTGCTTCGTGACATCACAAGGTGGAACAGAGCATTTTGAGATTTGGTGATGTAGACAGACTAATAATAAAGGGTTACTCAAACATGTGTGAACGAAACAAAACACAACTCTGGGTATGTTTTTGAGGAGGTAATAGCATTATAACATGACTTAAAGTCCACAAGAGTATTTTTGTAATGTAGAACCTTTAAATACAACACAAACTACTGTTATAACCCAGTACTTACTGATATAAAATATTTCCTAACACTGTGAGGTCCTGGCATTACCATTTATTTTACCATTATCGTTACTATATTCTCCCTGTGTTATCCGAGTTCACACATTTGTAGTCTGCCACAGTGAGTTTGCATAAATAAACCCTATATTAAAGCTGAACAAACTCAACAATCCAAGCATTACGGAGCTGTCTCTTCCACTACCTGCAAACTGCCAGCCAAAGGAGCCATTTACATACGACCCAAAAACCCCACTTTTCTGAGGTTAGCATCTGCTTTGAAAACGCCGTCACTGAGCGAGCGCTTCATTTTAGCAGGGTTTACGTACGGAACAATAACAAAACGTTGCAAACAGTTTGTGAATGGGCAGATTAAGACTCACTGCTCAGCTGGGATGTAGCCCTCTCGGATCGGCGTGCATTCCACCTCCGCCACTTTCACGTTTCCCTGGATCTCGGAGAAATCCAGACCCAAGTTTTCACCGCGGATCGTCACCAAAGTGCCTCCTTCCCTGGGGCCTCGCAGTGGAGTGATCTGTGGACAAAAATAAATGTAAATGTGTATAAATAAATATAGTAAGTTACGTTGTACTGGGTTACACTGGGTTACAGACCAGGACTAAACAAGGACTAAACCAGGACTACACCAGGACTAAACCAGGACTAGACTAGGACTAGACCAGGAATAGACCAGGACCAAACCAGGACCAAACCAGGACCAAACAAGGACCAAACCAGGAGCGAACCAGCACCAAACCAGAACTAAAACAAGACTAAACCAGGACTAAATCAAGACTACACCAGGACCAAACCAGGACCAAACCAGGACCAAACCAGGACTAAACCAAGACTAAACCAGGACTAAACCAGGACTACATGGGGACCAAACCAGGACTAAACCAGGACCAAACCAGGACCAAACCAGGACTAAACCAAGACTAAACCAGGACTAAACCAGGACTAAACCAAGACTAAACCAAGACTACACGGGGACCAAACCAGGACACAAGCGCCCCCAGCCTTGTCCAGTGGTTGAGTTTGCTGTTATCACTCCTCTGTCTTGCTGAGCTGTGGTTTGCTGCAGGCAGGATCCAGCTGTAATGGTGCAGTGTCACTCTCTCCTGAAAAATAATGATCTCCCGGGACGACTGCTCTTCCTCAGCACTTTCATTTTTACCTGACACCAAAGTCTTTCTCACTGCAGTCATACAAGAGAGTACACTCAGGTTTGGACTACAATCTACCAGGCTTTGTTAGTAGAATATTGTGTATACAGTATATGGCTTGCTAAAACTATCATTACTGCCACATAGAGAAAATAGAACTAAAAATATAGCACTAAAACTACAACAACTACTACAACTACTACAACAACTACAACTACTTAGTGTTGTCACGATGCCAAAATTTCAAACTCAATTTTGATGCTAAGGAATAGACTCTATACTCGATACTGATTCGATACCACGATGATAATAAAAACCCTCTTTCTTTAGACAGTAGAATGTGATTTTCAAGGTAGTAGTACTTCTTTTCTATTCCCATGTGGCCTTATATCACTGTAATCCCTCTGTCGTCCAGGTAGGTCGCATAGTGGTCAATGGTTTGTGTCTTACACTTGTTCTGATGAAGCTCAAGATCAGTCTAAAGCTCTTCAGGAAAGGTTCTTTTCTGTCCTGTGGATGTGACTTTTTTAGTATCGATACCTGCTCAAATGAGTATCTAGTTTCGATACCAGTTTTAGTACTGATTAGTATCTGATTTTCAATACTTTTGACAACCCTACTACTACTACTACCACCACCACAGAATAACTGTTAAAAAAAATAATTACTCAAAGGTTTAGTGATATATTGACGTGTAGCATCCACTTCTGTTACTACCATTACTACTACTATTACTACTATTACTACTATTACTACTCTTACTACTATTGCTAAGGTACATTTTATTTTATTGGGAAAATTTGTCATCAGCATTTGACCCATCCTTCAATGCCGCTTCAGGAGCAGGGGACCCATGTCCAGACCTTGAGCTAGTCTTGGTCAGGACTGGACCTTAGCTGGAGGATTTGACCTATGGTGCATGTTTTGGGTTGATGGGGGAAACCAGATTATCTGGAGGAAACCCACCCAGATACAGAGAGAACATGCAAACTCCACACAGGGACATATACTACTGTTACTATTACGCAATACGTCAAATTAACAACAATGATATATTGCTAATAACTGTAATTGGCTCTGTGCATAGTAGCTAGCTAGTTCACTGTGTCTCAAAGCTAACAGTCACTTTTATTAAAATCAGAAAACATAAAATAAACAACTTAATTAACAAAAATAAAGACTATCCAGTGTTTTTTAAATGTAGAATACTTCAGTTTGTGGTGGTGTTTTAATTTTTATTATGCCTCAAAATTAGCATTAGCGTTAGCATTGAGACACAAACAAAGTGTCCTCCGGTGAAGTATTCATTTTATTTGTGTAGTGTTTAACATGTCGTCAGTGACATCCACCCGCAGCTCCCTGTCCACTGCCTCATCTTTAAATATTTATTCATTTTATCGTGACTCGGAAAAAACCTCAGAGATAAAACTGGACAGGAAATAGTGACGCTAACAGTAAGGTTGCCGGGCGCTGCAATGTTAGCCTATTATATCCAAATGAACAACAATATGGTTTATTTTTAATTTTCGCAATAAAGAAGCGAATGAATTCTACTACTGACTGATGTTATATTTGACCTCCACAAATACTATTTCTTTATTTTAAATGTTACACTAAACAGGAAACAGATCTGAGAGGTGAAGTCTGGTCCTGCACAATGGGAGATATTGTCTGTCTCTGATTAATAACATTCCCCAGTTCCATCTTAATGAGAACACGGCCTTCTGGGAATAAAACACCATTCAATTTACAAGGTTCCACACACTGTATCAATCATTACATTATATTAGCATAAAATATAGTACGAACAATAGCATGGAAAAAAATTAGCCTTGGAGGAGACAGGGGGAGTGAGAGAGTGAGAGATTTCAAATGAGCAGATCACATTTAATAAAGTGTTAGATATGAGACTTGGAGGCTAAAATTGACATCAGTGGCACTTCATCAGTCTGGTTAGCTTCCTGTGTTAGCCTCTCCATATAAATCTGTCAATATAATGAATTGTATTAGGATGCATTATAGACCAGCCTTCTTGGAATGACCTCCTTTTGTAAACACTGGCAGTTATTTATTCAATATCAGAAGCAAGAAAAATGGGAATATGTTCTCCGTGTTTTAAAGCAGAACTATTCTGCAAAATCGACTTTTCAGAGCTTTTAGCCATGTTATAGCTGTTTCCCCTCAACATTTACTCGCCCGAAGTTGTATTTGGAGTGATCCGTGCCCGTTTGAGTAATCTTTAATCGCATATTATCAAGACACCATATTGCCGATCAATCCATGTTTTCCCCGCCACTGGCATACGCCCACTGCTCTGTGCTTACTTCATTTTTCAATTTCATTTTCTTAATCGATGATATGCGTAGGATTCAGCGGTGTTGCGTAGTCATTTTTGTACAAATGAAAAAAAAAAATCCCCTGCTATAACCTAACCTAGCCACAAACCTGACCCCTGCTTTAACCCTATCTCGCAATTGTAAAGATATAGCATCTAAATTGGACACAAATATCTTAATATTTAATATTTGGAATTCTGACTGCAAGTATCATAGCAACCAAAGAGCCAATCCGGAGCCATGCTTTTGAAGGTAACGCCCCTTCCCGCCCACATCGCTGGTTTAGCATGCAGCGGGCACTTAGCAATTCTGTCAATTAAATCTGTTTCTAACACTAGCGGGCACGACCTCAGGGAAAAAAAGGCACCTGATTGGTCTGTTATTAATGTTCATATCTTGATTTATAGACACAATAGTGAAATAAAAATACCAGGATCATGCGGAGCGGGTTAATATGAACATTTAAGACCAAAATGACGAGTCTGACAACAGCATTTACAGAGAGAGGGGGAGACAGTTTTTCAATAGAAAGTAAATTGGAGCCACAGTCGATGAAGCAGGAAGCGCGCCCATGCTCACTTCCTATTTGGAAAGCTGCAGCTAGCAGGTTACCTATGTCCATTTATATATAGTCTATGGTATTAACTCCATAATTTCCAAATATGGTCACTGAGAATCATAAAGGAGTGGTTTAAAAATGTATAGTTTGTCCCCTTACTAACCCCAGTGGAGGGTGAAGGTATTATTGATACTTTTCCACATAAGTCTGTGTGAACCAAGTCTAGCTCAAGATGTGGAGATGGGTCCCCGGGTGCTCCACTGCTCCTGTCAGGTGCACTGAAGGATGGGTCAAATGCAGAGTACCATAACCATATTCTTGTGTCATAAAGTCACCATATATTAAAAATCCTAATGTTTGCTCCAATTCAAACTCAATCTAATCCAATAGTGTTTTATAAATGAGGTCAGATTAACATTACATCATTGGAAAGGAGCGCAGTCCTTGATATAAACTGCACCTACCCTCCCTATCCCTCAGCGTTCTGCTCTAAGCCTGCTATAACACAGAGGAATCTTCTGCTGTCTTTTTCATCGTTTCATCTTCTCCATTCTAGTTTGGCCATTCTTCATTTTTACTGAGGCGTCCGCTGTGAAAAACTAGAATAAAACGCTTGTGGGACGCTACTGCTCTCTTTCCTCCTCTCCCTCTCTCCTCCTCTCTCCATCCATCCATCCGGGGCCTCATGTAAACCCCATCAATCCCTCTCTCCCCTCCTCTAGCTGTATTTCCATCCATCTTGCGTTTTGCTAGCACGTGTATCCTCCATCGTTCTGACCCCACGTTCCCCTCTGCTATTATCCCCCTTTATGAGTCTGAGGCGGGTCAAGTGTGTTTGGCCTCCTGGCTTGTTCTCGGCACACGAGGGGTTAAGTGGGGGAGCGCGTCGGCATCTGCACGGCTCTGATTGATAACTACCAATGAATGAGACTGATTTTTTTTCTCTATGGATACGGAGAGAGAGAGACAAGAGGAGAGGCCAAAGCTTTTGTGTAAATGACAACAAGTGGTGTAATTGTGCTGTGTGTGCTTTTATATTGGGCAAAATGTAGACTTGTTTAGTTACTAGAAAACTGGTCCACTCACTCTTCATAAATATGTCTTTGCAAGATGGCAAGTCCAATAAAAACACCAAGATCATGTAGAGCGGGCTAATACGAACATTTTAAGACCAAAATGACGAGTCTGACAGCAGCGGTTAAAGAGAGAAGGGAGACAGTTTTTCAATAGAAAGTAAATTGGAGCCAGAGTCCATCCAGCCAGCAACGCACACATGTGGCCACTGAGAATCAGAAAGGAAACTGGTAAACCGGTCCACTCACTCTTCATAAATATGTTTGATGTTTTGCAAGATGGCAAGTCCAGTGGACCAATAGAAATGTGCTTTGGTGATCAGTGCTGGTCCTATCGTCCTATCACATACCCTCATGATTTCAGTAAAAGTAATGATTTCAAAGTTTTTCAATTGTCTGAAAATAGTCTATTTTAACTAAACTAAAACAGTCCCGCAGACTCTATAGTGCCTCATTCACAGAGAGATTTAGACACGCAACTCATTACTTCTGGGTCATGTGAAAAAGTCTAAAACTTTGATAAAACTTGATTTCAGTCATAAACAATGATCAGCTTGGACTGGCACACGAGTATTTATGGACTAATAATAATCATACAAGTGTTTGTCAAACTGAATCTCACATAAACGGACTGGATTCATCAGCTTTTTGTCAGAGATGTGGAAATTATCGCTCTGTTAATAGCTCAAGCTAAGGTAAGCAGCTAATGCTAGCTACTTTACACAGCAACGGTTCATTTAAGAGTGTTTTATTCATAATCAGGATCAATAGTGAGATAAACCAGCGCTTCTGCCTGCTTCATTTAGTCGTGTTCTGTCCAGTTAAACACCTGTCGCTGTCCGCTGTTGTTTTTACGACTCCCGCAATGCATCATGGTCTATATTGACAGGTCTAGTGAGCACTGATGCCCAGTACTTTTCACGGTGCATTATGGGAAATTTTGAGTGCACTACTTTTTCACCAACTGGTCATTCGGACACCACTAAAAATGGATTGACCCCTAAATAGTGCCCCCTGTAGGAATAGTGTGGACATTCAGACACAGCCTGTAGTGCTTTTAAAATTAATTATGACTGTTGACTTTTTTTTTTATCTCCCCTTTTATAAAATGATGCTGCACTTATGCCATTGGCCCAGAGGAGGCACTACAGTGTGTGTGTCTTTTATAACGACAGGTATCAGGTCTGGTGTTGCTCCTCATACTATTATTTGTATTTATAAAACATTTGAGTGTTTTTCCAAAAGATACAAGAAAAATATACACCGGTCTGAGCTGGGATTAAACCGGCAAGCACCACCAAAGAAAAGATTTGGCTTTCTGAGTATCACCAGATCTAAACCAGGTCTATAACAGGACCATTCCAGGTCTCATCTAAGGCTAAACTAGGTTTAAAAGTGGACCACGTAATTTCAACTGTAATTCTAAACAAGAAATGATCAAAAAGTGGTCAAAAAAAGTTGATCAAATTAACTTTAAATGAGACAAATCCACAAACTGAAGAGCTGCCCAAGTACCACCCGAAGGAGCTCGCGTACCACAGTTTGGGAAACACTGCTCTGCACACTGCACTGAACCACTGAATGTAACAAAGCTGAAAGTTTTGCTCTCAACAACACATACAACTTCATATTCTTTATAAATATGTGTGTTTTAGCTAGAGGCTTTTGCATTGGCCTTGCGTTGCCCTTGTGTCTCCTATACGCTCCGCCGTCTGACAGTGGGTGAGGGGGAGGGGCTCTGGTCGAGATCCGTGCCCACCTGAGTGATGCGTGGGTGGGTGCACTTGCTGTTGATGCCGTTGTGTTGGAGCCACTGGTTCTCTGGGTGGGGGCAGTGCTGCTTTAGGGTGCAGCGGTTCTCTCCTTTGCACCACACGCAGCCGAACTGTGGGTTAGCCTTCAGACACAAGCCACAGCTCCCCCTCTGAGCGTCGCACTTGTACAGATGAACTGGAGAAAGAGATGGAGATGGAGAGAAAGACAGAGAGGGGGGGGTAAGATTATTTGAATAACAATATGCATATATTAAGATAGCCGTGGGTTTTAGAGTGATAAAAACCAGCACTGTTGCAATAAAAATTAATAATTCGGAACAAAAATATGAAGTACTCAAAATATTAGCTATAAAAATGAAGCTGAAGCCCATTATTGTGCTGTAAAAGTTGATTTGAGTTAAGATTAGATTTGAGCTGGAGTCTTATTCTGCATGGAAACTGTTAGCCCCATAGTTTAGGGCTGTACAAACATGTTCTGAACACACACACACACACACACCTACACACACAGACACTGGTGTATGAATGTGTGTGTGATATTTTTCCCAAATTGTTCAGCCCAGTTCCTAGATCCAGTATCTGATTAGTTTGACTGTAAATTTTCTTTCTTTTCAAATCTTGAAACCAGTGAGGAATTGGAACATTGAAACTCATCAAATCAAATCAAAAACAATTTTGAATGTATCAATTTGCAGACACTTTTAATTTAAACACAAAAATTAAATTTTAAACACTCCTCTCTCTACAGTCACTTCCTTTACTGCTACTACTACATCTGCTACTACTACATCTGCTACTACAATTACTGCTACTACTACATCTGCTACTACAACTACTGCTACTACTACATCTGCTACTACTACATCTGCTACTACAACTACTGCTATTACTACATCTGCTACTACTACTACTCCTACTATGGTCTATAACCATCATACCATTACAATTACTTTCCTCTTCGTGATCCCTGGAGTGCTAACCACTCTGCCACTGTAACACCCTCATCATAGTTTACCATAATGAATGTTGTGACTATCTTACTGCCTCGCTACATAATTTACATATCATCGCTATGGCAACGGGCCAGTCATTTTCTCATTAATTGTCATTAGCGGGATGTGGGATGCTCCTAATGTCTATTTCCGTGGCGTACATTTCAGCTTCAGGCCATGTTTTCTATGCAGTACGTCCCATCTGCAAGTGATACCCAAACATACAAAACATAAGGAAACTTTGGCTACAGCTCTGCATACTGTCAAACTATACAGAAGAATTATTTTCTCCTACACAACTGCCTTTGGTTAAAAATGTTTGTTTTCCTGTCAGAAAACCACAACTCCCATGATTCCCCTCTCCCTGCATTGGAAATGTGTTGCCCATGGCCAAAGTTGAAGAAGGTCAGACACTAGATGCTCATAAACAGTGAGCAAAGAACCACAGATGTCCAAAGGTTAGATTTTGTACTAATAGTGGCTGGTATTGACAAAATAAATATCTTCACTTTTTATTTTCTCAATATCCAAAATGATACTATATATTTGCGATCTAATCTAAAATGTATGGGTAGGGTGTTTATATCAGCTCGTTTGGCAGCTTTGTGGTTGGTTTCCATAGCAACTAATTCAAATTTCCTATTTTCTAATTAGTATTAAATGTAATAATGTTGCGTAATATATTGCTAATTTCAGGATTTCAAATGACATTAAGTCTATAGTGTTTTAGGTTGGCGGTTCGAATCCCGCTCTTGACATACACACCACTGGTACAGTGATCAGATCCAGTGACCCACAGGTTGGCGGTACGGTTCCAGCTCCCACAGATGCATACTGTTTTTGTGTCCTCAGGCAAGACACTTAACCCACCTCACCCCCAGTGTCTGTGTACACTGGTGTATGAATGTGTGTGTGAATGGGTGAGTGGTTCCTTGATGTAAAGCGTTTTGAGTGACTTGAAGGTGGAAAAGTGCTATATCAAAATGTGACTATTTACCATTTAATCAATATAAAATAAAACTTGAACTTTTGTGTGCTGTATTTTGGGTATTTCTTATTAAAATATCATATCAACTACATAAATACTAGTTCTTGCCTCCTTCTGATAGCGTGCCATAGTCTCAAACTATATTACGATCTGAAGACGGCCAATTAAAATGGTCACTCAACTCCAAAGGAGAAAACATAGCAGCAGATGTGTTAAAGCTAAACCACTCCACAGAAGGAGATGGGAGACACAGCCTGTTACCATAGAAACAAGCTCCAAGGGGCAGCCATGGAACAGTCGTTTTACAATGCATCGATATGAATGAGAGAAGAGAAGAGAGGGAGGAGAGAATGATGGAGAGAGAGAGAGGAAGAGGGAGGAGTGAATGAGAGAAGAGAAGAGAGGGAGGAGAGAATGATGGAGAGAGAGAGAGGAAAGAGAGAGGAGAGAATGATAAAGAGAGGGAGAGAGAGACAGAGAGAGAGAGGAAGGAGTGAGGAGAGGATGATAGAGAGAGAGAGAGCGAGAGAGACAGAGAGAGAGGATTGAGGAGAGAATGATAGAGAGAGAGAGAGTGGTAAGAGACAGAGAGAGGAAGGACTGAGGGGAGGATGGTAGAGAGAAAGAGAGAGAAAGAGAGAAAGAAGGAGTGAGGAGAGGATGATAGAGAGAGAGAGAGCGAGAGAGACAGAGAGAGAGAGAGAAGGAGTGGGGAGAGAATGATAGAGAGAGAGTGGTAAGAGACAGAGAGAGAGAGGAAAGAGGGAG